>OX101754.1:22964679-23134679 GCA_944452675.1 Tachina lurida | reverse complement strand
ATTTAATTTAATTTAATTTAATTTAATTTAATTTAATTTAATTTAATTTAATTTTATTTTATTTTACTTAATTTAATTTAATTTAATTTAATTTAATTTAATTTAATTTAATTTAATTTAATTTAATTTAATTTAATTTAATTTAATTTGATTTAATTTAATTTAATTTAATTTTAATTTATTTTATTTTAATTTATTTTATTTTATATTATTTTATTTTATTTTATATTTAATTTAATTTATTTTAATTTATTTTATTTTATATTTTATTTTATTTTATTTTATTTTATTGTATTTTAATTTATTTTATTTTATTTTATTTTATTTTATTTTTTGTTATTTTATGTTATTTTATGTTATTTTATTTTATGTTATTTTGTTTTATCCTATTTTATACTATTTTCTTTCATTATAGGGTTATCCATTTAATGGCCATTATTACAACTTAAAGTTAGTTAAAAGTTGGATTTTATCGGACGTATAAAAAGTTTTTTATCAGTACAATTTGAACTTAACCTAAAGTGAGCGCTAAGTTGAAGGCAAATTTATCGTTATTGACAAGTTAAATTAAATTTATAATAATATAATATAATAATAGTGTTCTATACGTCTGACAAAATCCTACTTTTAACTAACTTTAAGTTGTAATAATGGCCCTAATTGTTTCAAAACCAACGCACAGTGGGGACAAAGGTCCTTTTTCGCGGATCAATTCATATCTCCACAACTAAAATAGTGAGGGTCACTAAATTTTATATGGGTAGTTCTTATAACAAACTGCATCTTCCAAAAAATATGTGGGTGGTGTAGGAGGGGGGAAACGGGTACCCCTATACAAAGTAATTATTATTGTTCCTATATCTAAAGAATTAAAGTAGTGAGGCACACTAAATTTAATGTGGATAACTCTTAAAAAAATTCATATTCCATGACTTCGTGTACGAATTATCGAAAAATTGATGTTTTAACAAGCCTGAGGAAGTTATATCGTGAGTACATGATAATTAAAATTCTAAAATCATACACGTTTGGGCTAATCGGGGTTGGCGTTTTTAGACTTCAAATTCGACTGATATTGCTTGATTAAAGAAAACAAACAACATTTTTCTTTAATCTAGGACAAAAGACCCCAAGATCATCTAATGTATCGAAAAATGCATAGAGCCTTTCTATATTAAGGATACGATTTGTAACAACAACAAAAATTACAAGTTTCCAAGTTTTACAGTTAAATGTCGGAATGATATTTATATATAATTAATATTATTCTACACCGATTAAGTCCCTATAAGATATTTCAGTGACAAGTCACAAATTTCATACAAAGTATCAATTAACCCCATCCTAGGCCATCTATCGTTCGCATTTAGAGGAAAAGGCCCTTATTAGGTGTCGATGCAGAAACATTCTGCTTCCAACTACAAAGAACAAACAATTCAAAATTGTTTACTATTTCCAAATGTTCTTCGCCTCATTAAATATATATATTTTTTATATATACACATATATGCATACTTATGTATGTATACATACTCGTATATACATACATACATACATAAGTATGCATATACTCTTAAGAATCATAAATATTCCACAAAGATTTTCTTGTTGTTGCTGCTTTTTTTATATAGCAGATGGGATTTGTTGAAGAGTTGCCCGTGGGCATAACAATAAGAAAGTATACCAACACAAAAAACTCAAAATTGCCAAGGTTTCCGCTTGTTGCCACAGTTGCCTTAATACTCGTAAAAGTTCTGGTACAAATTTCGCTTGTTGCTGTTAGCAGATTTTTTTAGTTTCAGTTTACTTATTTTTTAATGACTTGAACACATATTGTGGCTTAAATGAGTCTCATTTTATATGTAGTCAACAAATTAAGGCGTTCGTTTTATTTATAATTTAAATTTCAAAGTTAACACATTTTCAAACGCAGAGATTTGTAAACCTGCTTTCGTTGCGGTGGTGAAAGAATAAGTTTAATTAAGTCTTTAAATTCTTTTAGAGGTTTTTTAAAATTAAAGAAAATTAAAAAAGTCTTGAACAGTGAAAATCGTGTGAAAAAGATTAACGGCCTGTCCCACGTTGTCGACAGAGAACTTTCGATCGACAACTTGTATATATTGGAAGCAACAATAAAATAAGAAAATTTGTTTTGCTTTAAATAAATATGTGACAGGCCATACGTGAATAATAAGCGCTCACTCTTCACTTTCGTTCGATGAAATGTCCCACTATCTTTCAGCTCATCGTTCGCTTGAAATTATGTCTATTACGTAAATCAATTAATTGTAAATTTACTCTTTGTCAAATCAAATAAATTAAAAAAAAATCACTACAATGAACAATTTGTGTGAATATAATTGTAAGTCTATGCTCAAGAAGAATATAGAGAAATTATACGCTCCTTTATTGCAACAGAGACATAACTCAAAAAAACTAGTTTTTTTCAGAAAATAAGTTTTAAGTTCTCAATTTACTTACAACTCAATGAAGATATAAAAATATTATTTTCTTTTCTCAAGAGGTGAGTGTACAAGTCTTCTATATGAAATTTGTATAGATTTTTTATAGATTTTTTTAATCCCAAGCCCCATTTTTTTGAGATATTTATATGTTGTATTTGAATCAAACAACAAAAAATTAAATATAATTATAGAAAGAAATAATTTAACATTATACGCGGGCGGATCAATAAATCCGTGACTTTTCGAACTTCCCTCGTAGCTATATGAAATGCAACACTCTTACCATCAAGTACCACCTGTTAATAGATTACTGTAAAATTTTGAGTAAGTGTCGTCATTTACTTTGCGTTTAACTGCTGTTCAAAACGTACAACCTCGTGCATTTTTCTAAAAATGGAAAAAAATTAATTTCAAGTGCTCATTAAAATTATTTTTTGTGCACCATCGATTTCAATGGTAAAAAAGTGTTTTACTGACTTTCGTTGTGGTCGCACAAGTGCAAATTACGTTAAACGTTCTGGATGGCCAATTGAGGTCAGTACACCGGAAAATGTCAAAAAAAATCCACTATATGTGACCTTCTCCGAGAGAAGGGACCTAGTGTGTCAAAAAACGGGTGTGTGTCAAAACCGATAAAAATTAGAAAAACATTAAAATTTTATTTTTTAAATGCGTTTTTCTCAAAACTTTATTTTCACACACTAGCTCCCTTTTCTCGGAGAAGGTCACATATAGTGTTGGCCGTTGATGCCATAGGCATTTCATATGGCAGTGTGGTTTCGATTTTAAATGATCACCTGTGTTTAAGAAGGTTGTCTGCAAAATGGGTGCCGCATTTGCTCACAATCGACCACAAACGCATGTGCAGTTTCCATGAATTGGGCTACGAATTGCTCCCTGATCCGCTGTATTCTTCAGATTTAGCCCCGAGTTACTTACTATTCTTTATTCCTAAACTTGAAGAAATGGCTCGTCGGAAAGAGATTTGACTCCAACAACGAATCATTCCACAAACAAAGACCTATTTAAGGACCTCGAAAAATCATATATCCAAGACACAAACCAAATGCATTAACAGAGGTATGTTATCAAAATAACAGAATAGTGGAATGTATTCCAAATGGAATTCTGACCACATTTTATAACCCATCGAAGCTAAAAATAGTGGAGCTTACAGAATACTGTATAGTTTTTGTACAAAAGGAAAAAAATATATTAAAAAATTAAATGAAGAGTATAGTTTTTGATATCAAATAAATTCTAAGTTTTTTCAAGGATAATTTAAAATTCCAGGTGAAGAGAACAACATGAGCGGCTTAATTTGTGAGGAAATGTTTTCCTTTTTTACAAAAAACTACTATTTTTAGGTCCGATCGGTTATAAAATATGGTCAGAATTCTATTTGGAATATATTCCTCCACTATTTGCATGTCTAACAGAGGTCTGTCATTATGACAACAGATCTATGTTAATACATTTGGATTGTGTAATGAAAAGTAAATGAATATCGTGAAATATGCTCTAAAAATTCGAAAAAAAAAATCTAAAAACAGGCGTGAAAGACTGTAATATGGAAGAAATATGCAAAAATATGCACTAACAAATCGGTGCCAAAATTCATAAAAACTTCTGAAACGGATAAATATTAGGGGGCAAATTACGGCATTTGATACGATTCGAAATTTTAAAATATTTCCATTGAAATATTTCTATTGAAATATTTCGTAATTTCATTCGATAACGAGTGGCGTAATTTGCTCCCTGATCTCCGCATTAATACGTTACACAAGAAAAAAAAAATGCAATTGCATATTTGCGGTTTCCCTGGTGATTTTAAAGCATACTTTTAATTATTTAAGAGCTTTAATAACATATACATTGTATTTGGTTATTTAAAAGTTCATTCATCAATAGAGAATTTATTTTACTCATAGGTATTATTAGAATTTTGTTGTCTATTTAATAAAATCAAACCACGACCTGACCTTAATTTTAATAATTTTCCAAGAATAATAAATCGATAAGCATAATTAACCAAATATATAAGCACATAATGAAAACCCAAACAAGCCCTTAATAAATTACAACAAAGCTAAAATTATTAACAAAATACAAAAACAAAATACTGAACCTAATCCAACAAAATATTAATTGCTTAAAGGTTGGCCTCATTCTAATTATTACACACACAGCACACACAAATTTTTTCTTAGGTTATGGGTTACATGCTTTTAATAGGATTCTTTTTATTGTGTTTTGAGCCAATAGCGAATGTATTGCATACTTTGAGGCATTATAAGGGGTCTTTGTTTTAAATAACATGAAAATTGTGGAATCTGCATGCAAGGGTATGAAGCAAAAACAAAAATACATCAATGTCCTAAAGAAATTGAATTTTATTACCACCGAAGAACCCCACCGAAGTATAATGTACAAGGCAAGTACCCAACATTACAACAACAAATACAACAACTGGAAATATGTATGTATGTATGTATATAATTGGAGAGTATAGACAAGCATAAAATTTTGGTAATTTAAGAAACCGAAAAATAAAGCACGGGAAAACTAAAAAAAAAAGTAAGAAGAACGCCATAACGGTAATAATGTTTCTCTAGCCAGAGTCATTTTTCAAATTGTTAAACAAACCATTAATCACAGTGATGACTGTTGCTGTTGCTGTTATTGTTGCTATTGCTATTTCTGTTACTGGCTGCTTGCTTGCTGGTCCTTCCGTTTTGTGCTAGCAGTTGGAAATGTTCTTTTGTGGTAGTACGTGATTTTCTAAAGTCAATTTTCACAAAATGGCTACAAATTAAATAAATTTTTAAAGTTTTCATCCTTGATTTTCTTTACTTGTGTACTTTAAGAAAAAACTTGCATTCACTGCTGCCAAAAAGAAGAAAAAAAATAAACTTAAGGATCGACACATTTAATGGCAGCCGCAATGGAGGTTTTGTGTATGTTTTACGATTTATGAAATGGTTGACATTTGGAAAAAGTGTGAACAAATAGTGAGTACGACATGTCATAACCAAGTGCAAGAATGTGTATTTATCTTGCGTTGAGTATGTAAATGGAATTGGTAAGTGACTGAAAAAAAAACTAAATTTGCCTGTAGAATAAGAAATTGATTTAATAGGGTCACAGGGGCAAGAGATTAATTTTTACATAGTTTAAAAAATATTGATTTAAAACAATTTACTGAAAGCCTTTTCTCGATTTTAAAAGATTTTTTTTTAATTTTTATTCACAATAGTTTTTATTATACCTTTTTGTATTATTTTTTAACCCCCGACCAAAAAAAGGGTGTTATAAGTTTGTAGTGTGTGTCTGTGTATCTGTGTATCTGTGTGTCTCCGTGTCCACGTACAGCCCCAACGGCTGGACCGATTTTGATTTAGTTTTTTCTTGATCGAGAAGGTTCTTAACTATGTTTAAAGAAAATCGGTGCAGCCGTTTAGAATATATCACATCTTTTCTAGCAATATCGGGGGTTTTTAAAATTTTTAGTTTTTGTTATTTACTTTTATTTATTTATTTTACTTTTTTCAATTTAATGTACATACAAAAAAATTAAATATAAACTTTTTATAAATATTTAATTATTTATATTTCAATTAATTAAGCACGAGGTCAATTTTATATAAAAAAAAAGTTTATATTTAAATTAAATAAAATTGACCTGGTGCTTAATTAATTAATATATTTATAACAATAAAATATTTTATTATTTTTCTTTTTCCTATTTAATTTTCGTGCTTTCAAGGTCATTTGGGTCTTCTTCCAAGTAAATAAAATATTATTGATTAATTTTTAAATCCTACGTTTCGTTAGTATTTTCCAACTTTTTCGGGGATTCTTAATTAAAATATACGAATAATATTTTTGTAAAACACATTTTACATTTTCAAAAATATCATTTGGTAGCGTATAGCTTCCGTTTAGTTCCATTATCCCAAATTTGGCCAACACAATTGCTACGATATTTGGCATATACCTTGACCTTTTGCATTAACACCATATCGTGTTCAAAAAAGTGGGCGTAACCACACCCATTACAATATGATATTATATATAAACTTATATATCTACTTAACCGATTCTTACGAATTTTGGCATGCACCTTGAGCTCAGAGCTGAGATGGTACATTATTGATTCTAAAAAGTAAGTGGGGCTACTCTACTCGTCCGACTCAAACGAAACTAGCCAAGCACTTTGAGCTCTTCGATTGATATAATATTTTGCTTAGAAGAGTGAGCAGGACCCCACCCATTAAAACGTAGTGTTATATTTCACGTGCTTCTACAACACAAATTCTTACAAAACTTGGCACATAACCGGAGCTCTAAAAATGGTCGGAGACACGCCCATTAAAATTTAATATTATATTACTATGCTTGTAAATATCGTCCCGAAAAACCCTAGTTGTTTTTACGAAAATCGATTATGTATTTACAATCGCAAATAATCGATTTTGCTGAAAAAAATTATTGAAAGTTAGTATGTCTCTTGATGTTTTGTTTTTGGCGGTTATTTCACGATATGGCATTCGAGGTGGAAATGGGCCTCTCTACGCAAGATGATTTTTTTTATGAAATTCTGGACCAGTTTGATTCATTTTAAGCTTCCAATCAAGCGCATTATCCTCGGCCGGCAAGCGTGAGTTCTAATGTTAACTAAACTTTAAAAGCCTTAAGTAATGTCGTTTGTGAAAGTTTTTTATTTTTTGTGACTTTTATGGTTTTTCTTTTCCTTTGCCTTATTTTGCATTGCATTTGAATGACATTTAAAGTCAATTAAGTGGCAGGAAAACAAACAGAGAAAAAATCGATTTTAATTAATTTTAACAAAAAATACTGGCTTTGCTTGTCGTAGCAATTGTTAAATATTGTGTGTCTGTGTTAATCTATAGTTTATTTGTTTGTTGTGGTCTTCGATCGCTGCTTTCAAATCAATTGTGTATCATCAGAAAATATTAAAACGAATACAAAATAAATGCAATCGATGAAAAATAAATTAAAAATATAGCAAAATAATTCCGTATTACATACACGCTTTTTGAAATACACTTCAAACACATTCGAATAAATATAAAGTGGAGTTTGGCTATAACGAACACTGAATATGGCGAGTTATGCTGTATAAGGATGTAACCTTTATCCAAAAATTTCTTAGAAGAATTAGAGATATTATGTTAAAGTTTTATTTAAATAAATCGTTCATTTACTCAAAGAACGTCATAGCTCAAAAGATTTAATTTTTGAGTTAATGATGCAGAATTAATCCTCATATCGTTCTTCATATTGTGTAAAAATTTCATACAAATACTTTGTTAACTCAACTCTTGAAAGAAAAATAAATATTCTTTTCTCATTAAGTTGTGTGTAAATTTAAAATTACTACACTAACGTACCTTTTCACAATGTATGGTTAAAAGATAACAGAGACTTTAACTGCAAGTTTTGTATGAAGAACTGTCAGTAAATCAAAAAAGGCTTCCTTAAAAATAATTTTTAACATAAGAATGTTTCTTATAATATTAATATATAACATTGTTATTTTTATAACGAAGCACTTATAAACCAAAAATGTGCGCTTTCATTATAAAAATTATTATTTTTTAATTTTAAAAACAATAATGTTTTCTTATTACATATAATAAAAGTTATAATTTTTGATATTATAGTGAAAAAGGAAATGTATGAAGGCATATTCACCAGGTAGTAGTGAAGACGCAGCTGAGCTATTTTTTTTTTTTAATTAAAGTTGATCAGAAACTTTAAAAAATTTTTTTTTTCAAATTTCAACATGAAAAATATTTTATTAAAAAAATTGTTTGTAAACAATTTAAAAAATATAAAAAAAAACTATTAAAAAATTATGAAAAGTGCTGAACGCTGCCAATTTTGTTAGTGATAGCTGTCGTGGAAAAATGTTTTCAATAATTTTTATATTTATTGTTAAACAAATTCCGCTCAACTAAAAAGCCATTCATAATTTAAAAACATGGAAATATCATATTGACTCTAAGTTAACCCAAATGAAACTTAAATTGACTCAAATATATTGGTTAATTGGCAGAAATTCAACACTCAGCCTAGACTGCAAACTCTTGATATACAAGTCGCTTTTGAAGCCAATATGGTGCTATGGAATTCAGCTGTGGGACACTGCTTCAGCTTCAAATGTCGAGAGAATCCAACGAAGGCAAAACAAAATTTTACGTTTGATAACATCTGCTCCATGGTACGTTAAAAACTCAAATATTCATCGTGATTTAAATATGCCACTAGTGAGTGAAGAAATTGCAAAATACGCAGGCAAATATTTAACTAAACTCGAGTCACATCCTAATCCGCTTGCCCGTAATATTTTGAGCTTTACTGGACACATCCGCTTAAAAAAGAGGGACACAAGGGCTCTTATACCCAACACTCCAGATGGGACTGCTTAAAAATACTTCTTTTTGATTATCACTACTTATGTATTATTTATAACTATCACTAAGCTTATGTCCGATATTGGTCGGGCCTAATAATTATATTTAGATTTAAGATTTGATTACTTATTGTTAGTTCATTTTTGAAGATACAATAAATAAATATGTATATGAAAAAAAAAAAAAAAAAAAAAAAAAAAAAACAAGTTTTTAATTTCAATATGTTCAACTTTATATCAACATTATTGTCTTTTTAAAACAAAAATAATTATTTTTGATTTCAATATTGTACATAGTTTTAATTTTTAAAACAAAAATGAACATCTTTAAAATAACACTAAAACAAACTTAATTCTATTTCATAAAGGTTTCGTTTTTAAAATGAAATTGTTTCACTTGATTTTAAAACTTTTTTTTTTATATAAATGTGTAAATTGGTTGACTTTATTTATGCTCGAATTGCAGTTGAAAAAAGGATTTAATTGAAAATAAATATAAATATTCTACCAAAAAAAACCGACTTCAATGCAGAGATCTGATAGAACATTTTGGAAAAAAAGTTTATGGGATATAAAATTAAGTTTTAATGGGCGTACCGCCACCTATGTTTTAAATACAAGATTTTGTGTGTTTTCAGAGCTCAGGGTGTGCGTTAAGTTTCGTAAAAATCGGTTAAGTAGAACCACGTGATATATAATAATAGATTTTAAAAGGCGTAGCCCCGCCCATTTTTTTAACTTTAAAATTGTGTAATTACAAGAACCAAAGGTTTTTACTAGGTTTCGCAGAAATCATATAATAAGAATATCATGAAATCAAATTAAAAAATTTGTGGGCGTGTGCAAGCCCAATTTTTTTTTTGCATTATTACCAATGGGAAGCTACACCCTCTCCGAGAATAAATTTTTTTTTACAATCGATCTAATATGAACCGAGTTATGAAGTAGCACCGCCAAAAAAAAATAGAGACGAATTGATAACCTTTTTTTGAAGTCGGTTACTGCTGTAGCAAGAATAGAGTGTTGCCATACAAGTATTTTTGACCAGGTGCTGTCAATTTTATTTGTGCTTTTTTAGGAATACTACATTAATTTAAATTCGTTTAATTTTCATTTAATTTTTAAGCTTTACAAATCTTCTTCTCTTTTTTGCATTCACTGTAGACTGATAGCGGGAACAAATTTTACAGGAAAGTCACCGTTTTACCGTGGAGTTCGTCATAACCGCACTCTACTGTACGTTAACAAACTTAAAATGTACAAATACAAAGTATTATAGAAAAATGTACTTGTTTACACACCCATTGAAATGTGAAATATTGCGATTATTTATAGGCGACCCAACAAACAGTTTTTATGTTTAAGTGTTTACTGTTGCCACAGAAAATGGCTCTAAAACCATGAATATTGGCAGTAAAATTATTATTGGAGTAAAGTAGAATTATAAAATGTAATACTTCAATAAAACCCAATTTTCTGCATACAAAGATATTGCGAGGAAAATCAACATACTTATAAGATCTTTCTTTAAGATATTGCATAGCCATAAGCAATTGGGGTATTCAAATCCCACTTTTTTTTGCTTTTAACCCGACTGCCAAGAATGGTTATGTTTTTCGCGCGTGTCTTGTACAGTAGTTTCAACTTAACTGCTCCCCGCTTAATTGATTTACCCGGTTAATTGCTCTAAAAAATATTGAATGAAAATGTTCCATATAAAACACATGGAAAAATACTTGCTTAAATGAGTTCCGTTTAATTGCGTTACCCTTTTAATTGAGTCTTAAATAAAATCCTTTTTCCGAAATACCAAATAACTCATTGCAGAGTGCTGTAATATGTTTTGGATTATTGATATCAATGCTTAATTAAACGAGTTTTCTTTTAATTGCGTTAATGGATCAATTAACAGAGTATCGGTTAAATAATTTTCCCGTTTAATAGAGCCAAAAACTGCGCTTTTTTAGAAAATCAATTAAGCGGAAATTACTGTATATATGTTTGTAAATTTCTTTATTACCTCATATCTCCCAAACGGCTGCATGGATTTCTACAATTCAGTTATCGTTATATTCGCTTTAAGGCTCAATCAGACGTGACATAACCATAGCCATAGAAAACAGCCGTTCGAACCAAACTAATGTGCGACACTGTATTTGATTATAGGTGACTCGCCATAACGCTCACCATAGAAACCAATTGAATTTTGGTTTGGTTATGGCTATGGCATGCTTTCAAAGGAATAAATGGTCGTATTTTAATTAACTTTCTCGTATATTGCTGTGTCAATGTTCTTAGTTAAGCTTATATTCCACATTTAAAGTTTTACACATGCACACGAGTCAAGTGTACGTGCATTTATGTAAGTTTGCACCCGTAACTATTCAGATAATAAATTCGTTAGATTATGTGCAACGTTTTACAATCATTTTTCTGATTACTGTCCGACTGATTGAGTCTTCGGTTTAGTTATCGATTAAAAACTGTATTTGGTTTGACAATAATGTTGTTGTAGTCTCTTAAAAATTTATTGTAATTTCTGTCTTAATTTTATACCGTAAAGAATTAAGTGATAAATATTAAATTTAATTGAACTAGAGTGAATTTTAATCAGGAATAATTTTTTAATCGGGCTTAAGTTCAGTATTTTCAAGTCTTATTGAATGAAATATTTTTATTAATAATTAATAAAAATATTTTATTCAATAAGAAAAATATTGAACTTAAGCCCGATTAAGAAATTATTCCTGATTAAAAGGCAAATTTTGTAAATAGAAACGTGTTGTTCGTTTTGAAATTTGTATGGAAAAAATATTTTTTGAAACGAACTTTCGTTATTTTTCATACAAATTTGAAACGTTTAGAAACGAAATTTTTTACAAAATCTGTCTATAAAATAAAAATTTGAGTGTAAGAAAAGTCATAATTTACACTAAGCAAGTCTTATTGACATACCAACCAGACATTTAGTGGTACATTTCTATACCTTACGTACATACAATTATATGAATATTGACAAGTTGTTGCAAAAGCCACCAGAAATAGACCACATTTGTTGTCTCTCTTTCTTTTATACTGACGAATAGAAAAGAAATTGTAGACAATGTACCTACTACTAGAAATTTAGTGTTGACATAGAGACATTTGGCCCCAGTCTGACTGCAGGGTAGTTTACACTGTGTGTGTGTGTGTGTATTTGTGTACTATTTTTCATGCTATTCCATTTTTTTCTTATTTGTTATTGTATGAAAGCCATAAAACCAGGGTGGCCGATGACATTTTTCAAAAAGTTGCACCAAATAGGGGATTTATCAAAAAAAAAGGGGCAAAATTAAAAAAAGACGTGAAAACTACACTAAATTTTTTATTTTTAATGTATTATTATATAATTCACTCCAAAAAAAGGGGGAAAAAGTGGCAAGGCAGTCGAAAAAGTGGCAATTTTCCCCTTTAGTCGGTCAAACGGTCACGCTGCATAAAACTTATAGGACGAGAGTTCAATAAATTGAATTAGGTTTAATAAAGAGATTTTGTTTCTGTTTAGAATGCGGACGATTGTGTCGTCCGTTTGGTATATCTAGTTTTTTATTAATTAATGTGAGTTTCTAAAGAAGAGAAGAAAAATTAAACTAGACTCTATTAGCTGGGGGAAATACCCATATTTTTCTGTGCAGCCACGCACTTCATCAGCACCCATGTCTATCTACTGGGGTAGAAATTATTATTAACATCAGCTATTTAACTTAAATTTTCACTGAAATGGAATATGAGAAATGATTGTGTATACAATTATTGATTTACCTTTGGTAAATACATTTGTAACAGGGATGGCAAAGTTGATACAATTGTACCTTTTTTGGTACTATTCAAACTTGGAAAGTACAATAGTACACCAATGACTTATTTAGTACATTTAGGGAATCTCCGCATTTCTTTTCAAACGATGGCATATATCAATTTTCACTTTTGAAACCAAAACGCAGCGAGAAAACCAAAAAATGTGAACTCGTCCATTTTAAAATAATTTTTCTTCTAATTTCGAATGCTGGAGCACATGCTATTAATTTGTACATTTCAAATTTCAACTTAAACAGTTGTAGCCATATGCTTTAACATCCCAGCTTACAAGCAAATTTGTGAAAACGATTCGGTAGCCAGAACAAAGTCGATTGTTTTAATAAAATCAAATTAAAATATGTAATTGGAACTAAAAAAATCTTTTAGTTCAATTAAGGTCAAAAAAGTACAATTTTTGAAAGTTTTTGGTACATTTTCAAAATTCTCAATGCCTTCCCTGATTTGTAAGTATCACTATTCATTTTCTGTTTTTCCATTTTCTATTTAGGTTAGCACGAAGTTGCATCACTCTACCTAAGTATGTTTAACTATTCTTACTTATGTTTTACGATCATCACATTAATTATTTTTACTTATTCGATGCACCATCGGTACATACATATAAGTATTATTGTAGTGGCTTTATGTTACTTTGTTTTTGCTTTCTACAGATGATTTTGCTTTCCAACATTCTGAAACTGTGATTGCCAAGTGTATTTACCAAAGGTAAATGAATAATTTTACACACAATAAATTCTCATATTCCATTTCATAGAAAATTTAAGTTAAATAGCTGATGTTAATAATAATCTCTAACCCAGCTAATAACATCTAGTTTAATTTTTCTTCTCTTCTTTAGAAACTCACATTAATTAATAAAAAAATATTTCATTCAATAAGAATTGAAATTACTGAACTTAAGCCTGATTAAGAAATTATTTCTGAATAAAATTCACTACAGTCCAATTAAATTTAAAAATGTCTCAATTAAACATTTTTCTTAAAAGTAAGTTTTGCATTAATTTTTTGTTAAATCTTATTATGGTTTTCTTTAAGATGGAAAAACAAAAATAAAGAAAAAGCTTGAAAGAGCTATCGAGCGTTCAAAAGGTGGCTTAGACAGCAGAAGATGCGTTAAAGGCACTATGCATTTGACGTAATTTTAAAATAATTTCCCTTATTTATATAAAACATAAATAACATAGAATATTTAACTTAGTGCTTTTTTATACGACAATTTTTTAATTTTTACCCTTTTTTATATGCCCACAGTGCTTTTAATGACCCAAGAGTTGGCATCACTGATTTCTACGTCCACTTAATCAAAAATAAGTCGCAGAATCTCGTAGACTTTTGTATTGTTGTCAATGGATAATAAATACAAAGGAAATTGTGTGCAATCGAATATATTTCAAAAAAAAATTTTTAATTCAGCATAACTATTTTTCTTTCCAGAAATAAGAGATAAATAAAAATAAAGATTTTTGTGTTATTTGTAGTTAATATATCCTATATTTTAACCTTGCAGCTTTTACGAAATAAAAAATATACGATATATTCACCCTTATCGGGAATAAAAGTTCACGTGAAAAGTGTTCGATTTTTCCCTAAAATTGTGATCGCCAATGTTTGCGTTGTTGTTGTATCAGTATACTATTTTCTAATTTTGTTCACCATTTTTTGTTCATGGGAAATATTTCACGTGAACAAAATATTCGCCTTTTATTCCCGATAAGGGTGATTAACTACAAATAACAAATAATAATAAATATATAATATAAAAAACAATTTTTTGGATGGCATTCGAAAAGAAAAATTTAAAGATTTTTAATGTAAAGCACAATATCTCTGAAACTAGACTGGCTAGAAAAGTAAATTTTCATAATCAGAGAACAAAAATACATAAGGATTAGTTATACTAGGTTAAAATAATTATAATAAAAAAAAAATTAAAGTCTAAACTAAAACCACACGATTTTTAACATCCTTACAATAACAGTACGATATCGTAATATATTCATCAATGTGATTCTATCTAAATGTAGATTAATAATCCTGAAAGTATTTTTGAGTTTGGAGGACCATTCGTAAAATATTAAGAGAACAATAAAAGAAAGTGGTGTAAACTATGCAAATGCTAAATGTCACCATACCTTTAAAACTAAAGCTGATAGGGAAAACTAATGACGCCATTTTTATTTAAACATCATGAAAAATCCTGTATTTTGTTGTTCAGTGTTATCTACCGGTATGTAACTACGAGTTCGACCATTGCTCATTGTCTCTTTGTAGAGGCTAAGAAATTGTTTTATTGGTAAAACAACAAAAATGTTTGTATTACAAATAGGTGTACTTTCTTTTTCTTATTTCGTAAAGAATTTATTTATGATTGAATGATTCGATAAATTTGCTTTTAGTATGATGTGTATTTGTAGTTGTAAATGTTTATACATAACATATAAGTACATATTTGCACAGCTCGGAAGATATTTTCAAAGGATTTTTCTGTTTTATGTCAAACTGAAAAAAGAACTTATTAAATTCTTTGCTTTGAAATATTGTTCGCCTCTTTTTTTCTTTTGGTAAAACGTCAAGAAAACTTTTTGGATATTTTTATGCACCAGCCTGACAGGCAATCAAATGGTCAGAAGGACGACACACTTCCACAACCATCCAACTCAACGACAACACACCACATTTTTAAGAGGATTATCGTTTGTCATTATGGCGAAACCATCCATTATTATCTTAGTATACTAAAGGCTGGCGTTGAGTGTGCAGTGGACGAAGAAGAGCCATTGTATAAAAATTGTGGTGGTGTTGAAGGTTTGATAAATATAGAAACAGCAATTTTACTCCTTTAATTACACTATGTGACAAAATCGAAAAAGTTTTAGATACTTTTGAAAAGTGTGGGTTGTGGGCCCATATGATTATCGAAAAATTTTTAATTTCTTAACTTTGTTAGGTTTTTCTGGCAACACTTCGTCTGAAATCCGATTTCATTTTTATTTTTTTGTTACGTCCCATTTAGTAACGAGTAAAATAAGAACAGGTTTGTTAAAATCGAAGAGGTATTTCTGAAGATATATATTTTTTTTTTAATTTAAATTTTTAATACATCAATATACATATATAAAACGGAATTAATAATAGGCCACTTTCTTCAACCACGCCCACGCCCCAATAATTGATTATCAAATAACTTCGTCATTTGTAGCCCAACTTTCAAAATGTCTTTTGCATATAAAAGAGGTATTCTAAGTTTTTTTAAGGGAGGGGGCGAAATGTGTCCGCTTTAATAAAAAATGGATTATCAAACTACTTTGTCGTTTGTGGACCAATTTTCTAAATTCTTTTTGCACATGGAAAAGGTTCACTAATGGAAATTGTGGGGTGCGGAAGCAAACTGCTCATTTGTGGACCAATTTTCGGGGTGCGGGGGATAGCAAAACATATCGGGTTAAGCTATTATTATATCAAATATAAATGTTGAGTTTTTTATGAGCAGCTCCAGAATGTTCTCAGAGCATTCTGCTTTCAATGTATTATTTTACATTGAAACTTTGCATAAAAATGTTGTAACTTTCCAACCGATTTTAAAATGGTTGTTCTTATATTAAATGCTGTAAGCTAGACTTTTTTAAAAATTAAAGCAGAGTTGCCAAAAATTTAAAAAAGTTGAAAAAAATTTCAAAAAATTTTCTTACTATTACTTCCAATAAACTGAAGCTAGCTGACGGTTTTTGGCACAGGGGTTTTACCAACTAAGTATTGGAAGCGACTTTAATCTAGGTTTATCACATCCTACAGTATCTGAAATTCTGGATAAGACATTGTCCACTTTTTTAAAATGCAATCTGCCGCCAAACATTTTTTAATTTTGTATTTGCGCAGCATTTTAGCGCTGTAATTTAGCTTTAATTTTATCGAATTACATAATAAGGGGAATGTGTTCCACGAAAAATTATAAGTGCGAAATTGATATAGAGTTGTTGTTGGAAATATATTTATAACAACAATGCAATGGCAATTCCGAACGATTTAATTTTACATATAGCTCATTTACTTGAGCGAAAAATTAAACTTTCTTTTTTCCATTAAGTTGTGTGTTAATTTAAAAATTAAAATGCGTTTTTTTTTGGCAAACTATTTTTTTTAAGTTGTAACGTTGTTTGAGTAAATGAACGATATGTAGATCAATTTATAAATTAAAACTATTTCCATACTAGCTTTTACCTTCTCTCGGGTTCATATGTCTAAAAAAGTACATAAAAACCGGTTTTAAAACTGGTTAAACAATCATACCCAAAACAAAAATTACCCTAACTAACCAAAAAATGTGTTTTCGGACAAAATCCGTATAGAAAATATGTATAAAAACCGGTTACAAATCGGATAAAAAATACCCTATATTTTACGCTGGTAATTTAGCTTTCCATTGGTGAAAGCAGTTTAGCGGTTTGTGTGTGAAAGCCTGAGAAGCAAACAAACAAACAAACTAACTTCCTTTCACATTTATAATATCATGCCATAACCGCCAAAAAAAGCTTAAGCGAAGTAATTTTCTAACTTCATTTTGCGATCGAGAATATTCGATTTTCGTCAAAAAAAAAACGAAGTCCAAAAAATGTGTCGTTTAAGCTATTTTAGCGGTTATGGCTCGATATTAGTAAGGAACTAAGGATGTTTTGAACTTGTGTAAAACTTAAAAAGAAATACATACATATGTATATATGTATGTAAATGAAGCAGCTTACCTCTATAACGCTATCCCTTCCTAGACCTGCTAACACTTTGCGATTCAGCTGCTGCTTTCTAACTGCTGCAGTAGCACTTGCTAAACGTACCCCACCACCGGAACCGGTAATACAAGCTGCTGCTATAGCAGCTGAGGCAATTATAACTTCTTCTTCTTCCTCGTCGTCTTCTTCCTCCTCGTCGTCCTCTTGATCGTCTAATATATTTTCGTCGTCTTCATCTAGACCGGAACCACTTAAATTGAAATCATCAACAGCAGCAGTATCTATAGCATCCAACTGTTCTTGAAAACTTAAATCTAAATCTTGGGGCAGTTTAGCATATTTCTTGTGATTTTTCATGGTTTCTCAAGACCATAAAACGTTTTAGAGTTTTAATTAATGTCAGATCAAAACATTCGATAATTAATATAAAACACACACACCCACACGGAATTAAAAAAAAACACTTGAAAATAAACAAACAGTCTTACAGCGGCACGCAGTTTTGTTTAAAACAACAACAATTTACGGTACTTTAATTTTTTTTTGTTTTACTTTTTTTCTTTGTCAATTACTAGTGCATCACTTATGTATGTAGTTGTTCTTGTTACTCTTCTTTAGGGATTTTTTTTTGCAATAATGAGTCATAATGTGTAGACTACATAAGTAAATAGACCATGCAAAGAAATTTTATTGCTTGATTTTGTTCCATACATTATACCTATAGTAAATAGAATTTCTATTTAATAACTTTTCAAATTTATTATTGTTATTTTAGGTCTATAAAACATTTTTTTACACTTTGCTATTATTGTTAATGTTGTTGGTTTTCCTTTGCAAATAAAAATGGGCACACAATCGATTTTTTTCTTTTTTGTTCCTTTTTTCCTTAAACAAAAGTACATACATATGTTTTAGTTCTACTTTTTTTGTGGTTTATTGTGATGCAGTATGTTGTTGTTGTTCCCTTCTATTGTATGTAATCATTTCATTGTTTGTTACTTTTGTTGTCTATAGTAATTTAACTAGATATAGTATTTATACACACAACAGGTTTTAAGCATTTTTTTTTGCGTTTGCTTAAACAAATTTAAATACCTATGCACTATTTGTTCTTTTATTATAACAACTCCAATGGCACTATTGACATTTGCTTGCTTCACAGACCTGCATGTTATGGCTTGTGTTAAAAAGTCTTTACTACAGCACTTTGCTTCATTTCATAGTCAAGTTATTGGAAAAACACAAGCCCTTTAATGACTACAACAATGCCTCATAGAAAATTACTCTGCTTTCTTCATTGGCTTACAAGAAAAAAATTAAAAAAGAATTTTCACTTCGCTTGAACACAAAATATCAATTCAGTTTGTTTTTTTAACTTCTATTGATTTTAGCACTTAAAATATTATTTTTCTTATAAGAAATCCATGTAGGTATTTTATTTCACACACATTTAATTCATTTTAATTGCTAAACATACTAGGTATAGGAATTTTTTCAAACAACTAAATTTTTTTGTTTCCTTATATTCTTTCCGCGTTTATGTCTTTATGCTTCCACTAATAAAATGAGTTTGTCGCATCACTCTCTTTTAACTGTCAAATAATGTCATTTTTATAATATTTTTCTTTTATCCGCTTTTCTACTTGCACCCCGTCATTGCGCAAAATCAACAAAACCCGTTTTGTTTGTTTTGGTCACATTTTGTATGCAAAAGAACTGCATTTCTTATCATAGTTGCCACACTATGTGGGCAAAAAAATCGCCGAAAGTTAATCAGCAAAGTTCAAGGGCATTAATTTTCCAAATACATATGTACATATGTACGAATGTGTATGTACTTACACAAATACATACCTATAAATATACATATATATAAATAATTACATATATTCATTTAAAAATCGGCTTTAAAACAAACCTGTTAGAACTTTAAATTTTCTACTGTTTGCGTATCACCATGAGAGTGTAAAGTCTGGCTACAATACATGATATCTTCCATTATTGTTCTTGTAGGTCGACCATTGTGAAGCAGAAATGTAAAAGATTAAAAGAAAAATTTAATAGTGTTGGTGCACGAACTTTTTACATTAGTGTTGGGAAACGACAGTTTTTTAACGGTTAGACTGTTGTACTATTTGAACAATGCTATTATTTTTTAAGGGTAAATTGTGAAAGTTTAATAACACTGAATGTAATTTTTTTTTAAGTCAGGTCGGAATTTTGATTTACTCTCTGAGGCAAATTTGTAGCTCTTGTCATTAAAAAAAACTATGAACATACAAAAGCAAAAATACTTCATCTTCAAGATCAAAATCACAAAATAAATTTTAAAAATTCGATTTTTTTTACTTCACTTACCCCTGTTGAGATCCAAACCGTTAAAAATTCAAGGAAACAATCATCTGCAAAAATTTACCTAACATTTCAATAAACAACTTTCTAGAACATATGAACTTCCTAGGAATGATTCTTAACACCGTTTAGGTAGCCGCAAAAGTGAAAAGTTTCCCGAATTTTTTTTTTTATTTCGTTCGTTTGAAAATTTTATTCATTGTTCTGTCATTTGTTCTTGATGACAAGAGCTACAACTTTGCCTCAGAGAGTAAATGAAAATTCCGAACGGTTTGCAAGATATGAGCCTGAGAAAATGCAAAGATGACATCGAGGCCCCAAATCTTTGGGGCAAATAAAAAAAGTGCAAGACTTGGGTCAAAACAGGGAGACACGAGTCTTTTTATTTTTTTTTTTTGTCTTTTATCACGTAGTGGTGTCTGTATATGGTTATATTTTTTCGTGTTGCACTGTATAATATATGCAACATATTTGACAGAATAAAATCGATATACACAATTATTTGCGTTTTAAATTGAAAACTTTCCAAGAACATTTTTTTAAAGTAAATTTTGGTATGAAAATAAAACACATTCCCTTGTATTTTAGATTTTAACTTTTCGAAAGCAATTTTTATGGTTTTTATTTTATTAATTATTTGTGGATTTTATTTACCTTTATGAATATTTGAGTTTTTTTATATATTTATATTAATGATTAATGATTTCGAGTTTGTTGAATTTGTTTTTTAAATTATTTTTTAAATGGGTTTCACTAATATGAAGTGTAAGATAAATTAAATTTTTAAGTTAAAACTAATAAACAGAAAAATAATATTGAATATTCAAAATAAAATCAATATTAAATTAACAAACAAAAGTGTATAAGTATGTATAGCTACCAAAAAAATATAAATGATGGATTCATTTTTTTATTAAAATTATTATATTTCTTATATTTTCATTTAAAAGTATATGTAGAAATATATAAAATAAAATTATTTTCATATTACATATAAAAATTTAAAGTTATTGATTTGTATTTGATTTGTTTTTAAATAGCACAATGATTTACTAAAAACTCTTTTAAGTAATTTTCAATATTTCATTATGTTTTACTTTTAGCCTTTATGGTTTTCAGATTTGTAGTTTAAAAATTCTTATTTGTATAAATATGTATGTAAATTTACATATACATATTTTATATACTTGTATTGTTTTAATATATGTATGTATAGTATATAAATAGAAATTAATGTAGAGTTTGATGTGTATAAATAATTTATGAATTTAATTTTTAAATACAATTTGTATTTTTCTTTTTACAAGAATTTAAAAAAATAATTGTATTTAGTTTAAGTTCAATTTATCTAAATATCTATTCAGATTCGGTTTATTTTTAATATAAAATAAATATATATTTTTTAAATTACTTTATGTATTTTGTATTAATATGTATGTATGTATTTAAATACTGAAAAATTGTATATGCATTTTCATATTTCATAGTTTTGTTACATTGACAAATTTGAAATAAATGTATTAGTAAGTTTGTATTGAAAATATATCAAGAATATTCAAGAAATTAAAGAATACTAATCGAATTTAGTGTACTAAGAGTTGCAAAAAGTATGAAAAAATCTTTAAGACTGACTTAAATTAAAAGTGAAGACTAGATATTTAATGGATAGAACTATAAAACAAGGATCAATCAAAGTTTTAAAACATCTAGACTAGACTGTTTTTTACACATTTTTTTATACCAGAGTTATTTTATTCTATACAAAAGTTTTGCTGCACTAGAATAAAATTTCAAACAGAAAAGTCGTCTATACTAGACTTACTTTCAAAGCAAAAAAAAAAAAATTATCTGGAATATTTTAAATAGGGCTGCTTACACTTGAAGATTTCCTCCGTCAAGTTAGCCAATTTTATACTCAACCTTAACGGGAATGAAATTTCACGTGAATTTTTTCCCTAAAATTGTGATCGCAAATGTTTGGATTGTTGTTGTGTTAGTATACTATTTTCTAATTTTGTGCACCATTTTTTGGGTGCATGGGAAATATTTCACGTGAACAAAATGTTCGCCTTTTATTCCCGATTAGGTTGGCTATGTTAAAGAAAATATATCGCTAGCTGATATGCACAATCACGTAACTACAATTTTTTAAATTTTTATGGGAGAGCGAAAAAACTAAAAAAACTATTTAATTTTGTATTCGGCGGATTTTTATAATAAAGGTTTAAAAATTTGTAGGGATGTGAATTTGAATTTTTTGTTAGTTACATGGTTTTGCATTTCTTTAATCCACTATAAACTGTCAATGAAGAAAATCTCCAACCGTGCTAAGGACCAATTTTTCTATAGAAAAGGTGTCACACTTAACTCTTGTGAGGAAAGGATGAGTAGAGTATTTAGATTTTTTCAAGAATTAATTTTCCTATGGAAAGGTATGTTCGTGCTTCACTTAAATAGACTAGAAGTTTTCTACACTAAAATAACTTTCTCTACAGAAAAGCTGCCCATACATTTTAAATGTAGATTTATACAGAATTATCAGACACATGATCATCAAATAAATTTTCTTTCTATTAGAATAAAACAAAATTGTTACTTCTTGGATTACCAAAGCGTTAAGTGCTTTTAGTACTCACTCTCATTGTGTGGGGCGTTGGCATATGCAAATATTGACATTTTTGTACAAGACTACAGAAAACATGTAAAAGTTCTCTTTTAATTTGCTGCAAAATTGTCGTAGACTGAAATTCGATATGACTTGCACAATCAGTATGAGTGTCTTCTTTATGTATGTATGTACATATATACATATGTACATATATTGCATTTAGTCTGAAATTTCTATCATTAGTGAAAAGACAAATATTGTTAAAATATTGTTAATATCAGTTAATTATATACTTGGCCTAGTTATGAGAATCATACCTCGACTTCCACATTTCTGTCCTACATTACAGAATACAGCAACTTGATTTCTTTAATCTAGGATAAAAATATGGAAGTCGAAACAAGACACTTATCATAGGGCTGAAAAAGGTGTATAGTATGTATATCAAATTCATTTGAGTCTTAAATTTGCAATATTAATAAATTTTAAACAATTGTATTAATATGCATGGTATTTAATATTGAAAATTTATACATATTGGCATTAAAAGTTAAATTGCTTTAAGCACTAAGCAGTTTGCTGTCAAAATTTGTATATTTTTTGTTAACAAAAACCAACTTATATTGTAAAATTTTAATACTCCCTTTATATGTATGTATGTATGTATTATGTATATGGATTGGAATAAATGCTTATGTAAAATTCTATACAAAACCATATAATTTTGTAAATGTTTAAGTACAAAAAAAACTTAAAATTAAATAATAAAAATTAATTTCCTGGCAAACTTTCTTGTTTAAAAATTAATTGCATACATATATATTAAGAAAAAAAATTTTGTTGTTAAATTTTTAAATAAAATTTTGTGTATTTTTCTTATTATTTAAGCATAAGACTATTATCTTTAAAATATCCTACAATAACTTTTGAAGTTATTGCTTATTGGCTTATACATATAAAAAAAATTATAAAAAGTTCTTATTGTAAAAAAATACATAGTTCTTCTTGCTTCATTTTAATATGTATGTATGTATGCTTAAAAAAGTTACATATTGTATTCACTTATTGTTACAAAAAAAAATCATGGCAAGCTTGTTTGAGTGTAGTTTATTTCATAAATCAAAGTTTTCGAAACTTCTCTTCCGTGTGTATCATTAATAAGATCAATAAAGTCAACAAAGCTTTATTGTCTTTATGTTTTGTGATTAATGTTGTTGTAATTGCTGTTCTTGCAGTTGTTGTAGTAATTGTTGTTTTGTTTCGGCCTTAACCGTTTTGTAGCGATCTTTTTCCTCTGTATTTTCGGGGGGCTCACATTCAAACGAAGCCATCGATAGTGTGTTCTCATTCAAGACCGGACTATTTTGCAAATAGGCAATGACATTTGGTAATTTTTCAAACGGACATGTTACTTTTTTCCACTCGTTAAATTCCATTACTTGCTTGGCTAATTGAGAACATTTTTCGAAATTGATATGATTGTTGGGTAATCTGGAAAATTGAGAAATTTTCGCAAGAAATTTTTTTATTGATTTATTTGAACGAAAAAAGTTGGCACAACAAGCACATTTGCATTGGCAACATAACTTAAATAGAATTTTTTTGCAAATGTCTTCAAAAATTTAACAATAATAATTTAAAAATTAAAAATTTAGCATTCGCCAGTATTTTTTTTTTTTTTTTGTAAAAAAGTGGAATTTTTTAACGTGCGTTTGTTTACATCCGAGCAAAATTAGCACTCACGACATTTCGAGCGAAATCTAGTAGATTTCTGTATGCACTTAAAAAGGAGTGTGAATTGGCTATAACTCAGTTGTTTGCAAACATTTTTTCTAACTTGAAATATTATTTTTTATACAAAATTTTTTTTTTTTAAATTGTTAAAATATTTTTTAGATTGTTCTTAAGAGAAATTATTTTTGATAATTTTTTAAGTATTTGTTAACGCACTGTTTTGTTTTAATAGAACATTTTTGCACCTGCACGAAATCTCAATTGAAATATATTTTTGGACGCTTAACGTTGCTTTTTACAAAATTATGCCCTAATTTTAAGAAAATTTGTTTTTTGAAATTTAAGGGACAATTTCACCATCAATTCATATTTAAAAGTCGATTTTCATTAATTTTTGTATGGAAAAATTACTTTTAAATATCAATTAATATTTAAATGAGTTGGTGAAATTGGCCCTAAGAATCTTTTTTTATCATATAAAATTTTTTCGATATAATTTTTAAAATGATTTTAAATTGGTTCAAAAAATAATTTTTAAGAAAATTAAGCAATTAAAAAAAATCTGAAACTTTTTCAAAAAATAAATTTTAAATTTCTTCAAAACTAAAATAGTTCAGTCACAAACCTCTTGTCTTATGTTCAAAATGTGTCGTTGAAGTCTACTGACGATTTGTTACAGCAACAATGAAATGCATATAGACATCGCTGAACCACCAGCAAATAAATTTCAAATTAAGATAAACTTATGACAATATGTCGAATAATAAATTTCTTAAATATGAGAAACAACAAATAAAAGATACTAGATTACACCAATCGGACGACACAATCGTCCGCATTCTAGATGTAAATAGATTTATTAAGATTCAAAGAAAAACTAAATCTAAACGTATTGAAAAATTCATTAAAACAGAGCCACATAGTATATATACATTAGGGTGGCCGTTATTTTTTTTTTTTTTTCATAACGTTAAGTTGTGGTTTAGGGTGTGCGTCCGGCCAAGTTGGCCCTCAAGCCCATATATTCAATGTAATTATTTTTTTTAGTTTTCTTTTGACTATTACGTGATTTACATTAAGCATTTTTTCATGAAATTTCATGAATTTTGTTGCACGAAACTTTTTCTATTTGCTAATTGCAGCGCTATAAAAGAAAATGTTATATAAAAAATTACGTAGAATGAACCTCTGATGTATTTTTGGCAACTTTTTTGGTATAAGTTGCTTCTCCTGGCTTCCTATTGGCAAATACAAATTTTTCATGCAACTAATTTCATGAAAAAAATGCTTAATGGGCATTTCCATATCAGCGTACGTGACATTTGTACGCCTACAAAGTGGAATAGATTCTGAAAAAATAGAAGTAACTCAAAAACATTTTGTTGTTATGTTCCATTCAGGTCGTACTATATGCGAAAAAAAATTATTAAATTTGGAACCCTGTTGTCCAAAATATCGAGGGAAATAAGGGCATAGCGTACGTGACATAAAACGGAACTTGTATCAAGGTGCATGTAAAAGTATACGAAAATCTGCGAATTGTGAAGTTTTTTTTCTTGTTTTAAATTTCTTACACGAAGCCAACTATTTTTCCTTTATTATCAGTAATTTTGAAATAAAAAAGAGTTTTGGCTGATTTTATAATGAATGGAGTTTAATAGCGTACGTGACGGATTTTTCTCTTATAATATTCTCAAGTAAAAAAAAATTTTTTTTAATCTGTGGCAATAAATAATAATGGCTAGAGTCGAAATTTCGTGTTTTGAGATATTATGGGTTTTGTCTAAAATAAATTGTTTGGTTTTTATATAAAATTTTTAGATACCGAAAAAAATTCATATTTATTTAGAACAAAACTGTTAATTTTATAAAAAAAGAAACGATTTTATTAGTTATTATTCGTTGTTTTTTAGTTAAGATGTTATGAAAAAATCCATTGGCAGAAAAATAAAAACTAAAGTGAACTTAAGCTATTATATTGAAAGGCAAAATAATTTGTATTGATAGTAAGTCGAGATAAGTGCTTTAGATTAAATTGAAAAATGCGGAAAACCTGAAATAAGATAGTTTTTTAAAAGCTTATGTGCTGTTTCCACAAGTCAGGCAGGCGACTCGTCTTATGTACATATACTATATACAAATGCTACCATAATTAAATTATATATGAAATTAAAAAAAAAAGAAAACAAATCCCTTTAACTAAGCTAATTCAATTTATTGAACTCTCTTTCTTTAAGTATTATGGTTTTCTTACAATAAAGAATAAGAGAGAAACAAATTTTAAAAGCCAGAGAAAATACTGCAAACAAACTTGTTCTGTTTATCTTATAATTTTAAGTTAATAAATGCGTGTGTGTTTGCATGTAGTAGTAGCAACTTTAAACGATTATAGCTCCCAAAACACTGAACCGATTTCAACAAAATATAGATTGTGCACATCTGTGCAAAAAATTCTTTAAAATCATATAAATATTTCCAAAATCGGTGCAGTAGTTCCGGCGTAAAAGGGATTACAAAAAACGTGTTCGCCTATTAATTATATAGATAAAAAATTTTAAATTCAATATGAAATTAAAGAAGATTGAAAATTATTATAATTACGATAATTTTTCCAAGAAAAAAATTTTATAAGTGTAACAAAGAATTTATTTAACTGAAACAAGTACTTCAATATCAGCCGCAATGAATAAGATGTTTGCGAAATCAATTCAAATGTCAATGAGCACTTTTGATTTCGTTCGTAATTTGTGTTTGAAATCACTTTTTTTTTAAACACAACCCGCGAAGCGATTAGCTTGTCTGCGGAAAACACCCAGAATCTATGGCGGGAATCGAACCCACGACCTCTGGACTGAGAGGCTAGCATCGCTATCACTCAGCCACAGGGGCACCCATAACTTTCGTGTCAGCCTGAATTTAAAAGCATATCGTCACCTTAAATGCAAACGGACGTACTATACAAAAATTCGAAACCGAGTTTTTGATTGATTAAGGTTCATTTTATCAAACTACATGTACATACAAATATTTAGACCTCTGTGATCAAAAATGACGACTTTATTAAAGAAATTCAAACGGACGTAATTACGAATGCATCTATTTTTTATTGCAAGGAACGTAACTAGCTTAAAAGTTTAAATATACATATATAAAACGCAAATAAATAGTTAAAAACATATAAGTATCCATACTACAGTAAATTTCGAAGAAAATTTTCAAGAATACTTTATTATTATTTATTTTGTAATGCTTTTTGTTTCTCCTGTAAAATATATAAAAGTGTAGTTACGTCCGTTTGAATATAAGGTGACGATATGTATGTATGTATGTATTTTTAATACAGAAAATTTAGTCCTGAACTAATACACGAATTTTACAACTACAAGTATTTTCCAATTTTGCACTCCTTTTATAACTTGTATATTGCTGTAATTTCTATGAAAACAATTTTTCTTAAAAATCATTTTTTATAAAAAAAAATCTATAAAATATCTTTGTAGCAAATTACGGCATTTGATATTGGTCGAAGTTTCAAAACATGTCCATTTTAACTCTATTGAAATCGATTGTCGTAGTTTGCCTACTCCTTAAATATATTACACCAACAAAATAATAAATAAGAAACATACGAGTTTTATTTACTAACTTAAAAAACTTTAAAATAAAATCGCTATAAAAACAAATACATATTTTGCAAACTTTAAATTGAAAACGCTTTAATCTCACCTATTTGAGCATCCCTCATTGAGGAAATACAAATCCTTAACAAATAAACTGAAAAATGGAATGATAATGCGTTCACGTTCTTCGGTGGCGCCCTCTGAACGCCACATGGCTGCTTTTAACGTAGAACGATAACTATTAAAGTTGGATGTAGGATCCATTTGATGTTCTAAAACAGAAAATTTAGCTGACTGTATTTTTGACCACTAAAGGAGAAGTAAAATTGAAAAAATTAGTTTCAAATAAACATGGAATTGTAATTGTAAAAAATACTTTACCGTCTTTTTTAGTCTCGAAATGGGGGCTAAATTAAGTCCAGCTATTATCGCCATCAGACTATTAAAATTACCAATATTAAAACATTCTCTGGCCGTCTCAATCCAATATTCAATAATACGTACACGTTGCTTCTTTTTGGGATACTAAAGAGATAATTTTTAGAATTAATTACATGAGAAGATTTTGTTTTTCTTTTTAATTTAATCGTATTTTTACTTACTTTACTTTATGTGAGTTTAGGTACATACTTCGGCTTCGCAATTTTTGTATTAGATTAAATAACTAATACATTATTATTTCTTTAATCTAGTACAGACGACTCGAAATCGAAGTACGACGGCACTTACCTTGACAATCTCCGATGCTGTTAAATAACTTAGACGATTAAACCACTCCACATAAGACTCCAAATTTCGGGTCTTTTTCATATCATTCAAAGAGGTTTGCATTATTTGCTGATGCTGTTGCTGTTGCTGAGATTGGACAGCACTAGTTTGAACCGTCGTTGAAGACGAAGAACTGGCATTATTTTTACTTATAGAATTATGATATTCCTTGGCAAAAGCTTGCACAAATTCCTCGGGACCTATATGCGAAAGACGTTCCAGTTCTATGGCCGTTAGCTGATGGGCCAATTGTGCACAACTGGGACACAGATCCATTATGCCAAAGACATCATGGCTATTGGGAGAATCTGTAGAAGAGTGTCCCAAGTGTCCCGTGTTTGAACAGGTGGTATAAGAAGCAGGTGTTGATGTGATATTGTGAGAAAATTGAGCATTTATTAAGTAAAGATTCTTTTGGGCTGACGAGGAGGAGGAGGATACTGGATCATGACTGTTTAATGCCTGTACAGCAGATTTTGTTAATGAATTGTGAGCAGCATTTGAGGATGAGGTGGAACTGGATGAGGATGAATAGGAGGCAGATGCCGATGTGCTGTAATGTGGCTGTATAATAGTATTGAGATCATTTTGCAATAAAGATTGTAGAAATTCTTCATATTTTTCGAGCGCCGTCAGGCGTTGTACCAACAGCTGTAAGATTCTGGACACTTGCTTGCCCAAGGCATTGTCAATATAGACACATTTACGCGTCAGTATGCGCACTTGTTGCATTAAACGCTCATCTCGAAAGTCGTAGGGAAATGTTTCTATCCATTCGGCCAATAGACGTATACAGTTCTGGGCTGATTTTTGTGTTGCCGTAGCAACTTGTCCCGGCTTGCGTTGCAACAGCGGCGAATTGGTTAGACCAGCTGGGGGGTTGTTACTCAGATTTGTAAAATGTCCCGCATCATCTACTTGATCTTGAGCAGTACTAGACTGCTGCAGCAGAAGATGCTGCTGGTGTTCCCAGGTTTGTGATATTTTCGCCAGCAATTCATGGGGTCGTATAAATAGCCTCACACTTAAGAGAAACGAAAATGTATACGTTCTCTCGGGATAGTAGTCGGCAGTGGGTACCATATGTTCTATCAGAGCATCTAAACTGCCAGCTATCAACTGATCATCATAATAAACTAGACAACGATCATTATTTAGTTCTTCATTAGTACTTCGTTTTTCTACCTTGTCGACTTCATCTCTGCCTTTACGGGTTGTGCTGCTAGTGATGGTGCTGCTGTTGCTGCTGCTACTGTTGGTGTTGCTGATGGTTTTGTCATCATGCGCACGATACAGTGTTTGGGCTTTAATGTATCTATATTTTGAGGCATCTTTTAGGCTTTGTGGTAAGTGTATACCACCGGCATGTGAATTATGGTGTCCACTAATACTAGAATTATCACGACGATGAGTTTGTATTCTACTATTTATATTTACATTGGCTATTGGTTGTTTTAACAATGTTGTTCCGGTTGCTACATTTATATGTTCGTTGTTATGTGTTTTGGGCTGTTGATGATGATGCTGGTGTTGCTGTTGCTGTTGTTTATCTGGCAGTGATGCTATTTTAAAACTTATTGACGACGCCTTAGTATTGTTTAGTTTGTTACTAATCGTTGCATTTGGGGTGCTGTTACTTGTTGTTTGGGAATTTGTATGGGTGATAATATTCTTTTGTATTGCTGCTGCTGCTGCTGCTGTAGCGGCTGTCGCGGCTGTCGAACTTGTTGTGTTTGATGTTGCATGGGTATTATTGGCACTTGTGCGCCCATTTGTAGCGCTATTTATATCGTTATTCGACATTGGCAAAAAATACTAGAGCACAATTTATCGTTGTTGGTCCACGTAAAATTTAAAACACATCGGCTTGAATAAGTTTTAAGGGTGGTGGCTCTTAAAATGAAAAATTACTGCAAAAATAAGTATAATTATCTTAGAACGTTAACATTTCAGAAAATATTAAAAAATTCTTTTTGTTTGCCATACATTTGTAATATGAAATGAACGTGAGAATTTCAATGTTTTTCTCTCTTCTAAAAACTGTTAATTTTGTGTGAAAAAACAAAACAAATTTTTTTCCATGTAACTTTCACCACATTGACGCATATTCCAGAATATACACGAATTATTCAAATTTTTATTAACGGAAAATAATTAATAATAATGCAAACAAATTTATATTTTTTAGACGTTAAGAAAATGTATGCAATTAAGCGAATAAAGATTAAAATTTCTTCAATTATTCGTATGAATAGCATACCTATAAAAAGTAGTTTTTACAAATAATTATTTTAATATTATATACATACATACATATGTTGTATCTTAGTCGAATAAAAAATATTTTTAGTTAATCGAATAAAAATTTTAGTCGAATAAAAAAATTTAGTCGAATAAGAAATTTCATTCGAATAAAAAACAACAACCCATAATAATTGAAAGACTAGCACAGCCTAATATATTAACAAAAATCGATGTAACCATTGCCGATAGTTAAGCACTGATCTGTAGAATTAAGGGTAAAAGTTTTAGGATTGTCAACAGGCTTTCATGTGTCATAAAGGGATCAAATAGCGCCCAAGAGAAATACATACATACATACATATGTATGGATGTACATATAAGTATAAATGGAATGACATTGTGAAATATTATATTGTACATAAATCTTATAAAATGTTTCATTGCCAAATCTGCATTTCAAATTTTATTCTAAACAAGCAGACGTAAAAATTAATGAAGGCGATTGTACAGATAGACATACATACATATGTATGTTTGCAGATATATATGTACATACATATTTTTGAAAGTAAAAAGCAGCTTAATTAACAATGAACGTAAACGTTCTTTTTTCCAGTTAAATACATACATACATACATACATATGTATGTATATAAATGTAGACATGAAAAATTCATATATTTAATGAAGACACACAGCGTGTAATTAAACAAAAAATAAAAACAGAAAATATAATAATAAATATAAAATACACATAAACAAATATTTTCATACATTTGTATACATATTCTTATTGTATAAGTTTAAGTAAAAGTATGTGTGCAGTGAAAGGAATGCACTAAAATATACATACATACGTACATATCGTCATATAAATTCAATAAGGACGTAACTTACAAAAAGTTTAAATTCATCTTTTTGACTGATTATGATGTAATGATATAAAATCCATCTACCCACAATATTTTTATCCTAGTATGCTTAAACATCTCAAATTTATTAACGAAATTCAAAAGACTACTGAGAACGAAATGCACTAAAACTTATAATAAGGGTTTTCATAGAACTCTTAAAATTGTCATTTGCGCAATTGGGCAAATATGCGAGACTTGACTTTTTCAAGTCAATTTGAATGAAATGTCAAAAAAATAATAATTGAAAAATAACAATTCATATTTATATATTTCTATAAAAATAAAAAAGTGCAAATTTAACAGGTTTTTGTAAATAGATTCCCATACAATGTTTGACATTTTATTTACGAAAGTGTAAAAATTGCACAGTTTGCGAGACTTTTGAACATTCTCATGAAAACCCTTAATGTAAAAAATAAAGTAAAACTTCTTCTGTAAAATATTTCCCCCCCCCCCTTTCATAAATTTTAAAATGAATTTTAAATGTATTTTATTTATCATACAAAATTTTCCTAAAATGGATTTCAAATGTAACTTACGTCTTTTTTGAATTTATATAACGACATATACATTCCATGAAGTACGTGTCTTACATACATATACATTAGGGCGGGTCGATTTAAAAATCGCACAAATTACATGGAAAATCGTATTCTAGGGATCAAAATAAGAAACTTTGCCGAAGGAACCATACCTCTAAAATGTATTCTGATGTCCCGACTTTTGATCCGAAAGGTAAAATTTTCTTGAATGGTCAAATTTTGAAAAATCTCACTTTGACCCATTTAGAGTTCCTCAATCCAGTCAAAATATATGACCTAGGAATAGGAAACCCGTAACAAGTCCATAAACGAAAAGTCATAATAATGTTCTCGTGAAAATCTTTTTTGTGTTTTTTTTACATTCATATGAGCAGTACTAAGAAGAGATAAGGGAATTGCAAAATTTTTAAGATGTATGCAAAATTTCTTTTGAATTTTCCTAAAAAGAAATTTCCGAAAAGCACAAGACATATTTTAGAGCATTTGCTAACCTATATCACTAATTCGTCAATTTATTATGCAGACTTTTAAACAAATTTGTTTAAAAATATGTTCCAGTCGTAAAGCAGCTCTGGACGAGTCAACATCACGCGTCGTTGGCAATTATTTCATAAGTGCAACCAGGCCACTGTTGTTTATTGGCCTTCGAGAGTTTTGCTTCTCACTCGCACTTGTTAATAGGTACCGCAACTAACTGTATCGCTTACAGTTATTTAGTTGTATTTTCCATTATCGGGTGCAACGATTTTAATAAGACTTGGATCTTGGAATCTCTTATTTCCTATGCGAAGGTATATGTCGTTTGCAGCTCCCGAAGGAAACACCTAATGTGGGATACCCTGGCAATTTGCGTACTTGCTTCTGCCATTTAAACTAAACTAAACAACTAAACAACAACAAAAATATGTTCACTGGGTAAATATGTATGTGATGTCTATGAATGTACAAAAAATATTGAAAAAATCAGACGTTAATGTACATACATACATATGTATGTACTCGTATGTACGTGCTACAACAATTATAGACAAGTTAAAAGCCATTATTAAGAGAAAAAAGAAAAGAAAAACGATGGGGTGGCAATGCCAACAAGGCAACGTGTCTGTCAGTCTCACATTAAAACTGACTGGCGGCCACTTATTCTTCGTTCTTGTTGTTATTGTTGTTGACCTAGCAAACAAATAATTGTGGAATTAAAATAAAAGCTGTTGGTAGAAAATCATAATAACAAATATTTATTTATTTTTTATATTTGTACATATTTATGTATGTACATATTTATATATACATATACGTACATAAGTAGTTATATATTTACATATGTACAATAAATCGCGGCTAAACAAATGTTCGAGTCATACATAGTTGGTGTTAAAATCAAAGTAATAGTCGAATGTGCTGGAAACTAAATGAAAAATATTAAACAAAATAAAACAAATAATAAAACTGTTAACACTAAGGCGAATCCATATGAGGTGATATCAACTGCTCAGGTGACTGTTTTCGCCGATTTTAATTTCAATATTCGTTACAAGGCGAATCCGTGTTAGGTGGTATCAACTGCTCAGGTGACTATTTTCGCGTTTGTAGTTTTAATATTCCTTAGATTTCAACACACCTTTTTCAGTATTTTTTTTACATCAAAAGTACAAGGTCTTCAAATCGAATTGAGCACATTCCTATAAGGTATACTCGGCTAAGTTCGCTTTGAAAAGTTTATACTTTAGATTTAAAAAAAATTTACTGGGAGAATTAAACATCATTCTTTTCTCAAAATAAGTTACAGTAGAGTTATTTTTGGGTGAAAAATCACCCATGTATAAGTTTTACTTTTTTTTTTATTACAAGAAGGCAGTTGAGAACGAAAATTGTTTAAAAATCATTTGAAGTGTATTAACAATATCAAAAAATGTCCGACAGTAATTCGATAAGAAAACATACTTCAATAGAGCTTTAAACAAATTAGTGGACTTCAAAAATAAGTACAAAAAGTTTAAAAGCAATTTAGATTCAGTTAAATAAAACATTTTTATAAGGGTTCCCTATTCATAGTGCTACTCGAAGTCGGTGCGAATCAGGTTAGATAAATTCTACATTTACATGTTTATGCGCTTACGTATCATATACTCGTAGTAAAAATCATGATATAATTGCTCAATTCACAACCTATTGTGGGAGTCGTAGTTCGTACAAACGTTGTTGGTAATTTCTATGCAAACATTTGTTTATAAACAATATGTTTATTGAAATTACGTACACCAAAGGTGTTTTCCCTACGCTGTCCGTCGAGAACCGTAAGAGCTACGGACCTGAAATTTTGACACAATATGTAAAGCTTTGTCCGCTACAACAGCAACTACATGACAGTTAAAAATTAAAGAGTGTTCCAAAACGAGCAATGACATATACATACAGTGGCGGATTTATGTTTGATGTCACCCTAGGCACCGTGAGGTATGCCGCTCTTTTTTCTCTATGAAAAAAAGCTTTTTAATATTAAATATAAAATTTATAAATATTTAAATTACACAGTGAATTACACGTGCAAACCCGCACCGTCCTGCCAGTATAGGCTCGATAGTATTACCAAGGGGAAGTAAACCCCTATACTCAGTTTGGCGATTTTGGTGACCAATTTTTATGGATCTCCAAGGATTTCGGAAATCAGTATGTCCTCAAAAATGATGTCATCAGTTATGACCAACGGCTAATTCAGATTTCGTGATAGCGCTTTACTATATATGGCAATAATGTAGCTAAGAGTCCACTAAATAAATATCGTTAATATTTTATGTCGAACAAAATTTGTTCATGCATTTTTTTTGCAAAAGTAAGTAAATTTTTTTTTTTAATTTCTTTCAGAATAACTAACTATTTGGCATAATAATCTGAACGTGTCTGGCCACCCTAATAGGTCATACCACTTTTTAACTCCAAAATTTTCGTTTTTCACAATTTTTTTTTTGAAATTCATATAATTAATGCACATATAAATAATGTTGAGTTTCAGTAACACTTTTTGCAAAAAAAAAGTATAGTTTAGTAAAAAACGAAAATGTATTAAAGGTAGACTTGTGTCCAACAGTTCTTTTTGAACTAGTTCGTTCAGTTGGACACAAGTCAGCTAAAAAACATCAATGTAAATTAAATGGGTTTGAAACAACTTTTGATTCAAACGCTCTCAAACTAGTTCAAAAAGAACTGTTGGACACAAGTATAATTAAAGGAGCAGTCAGTCAAACCGACAACTATTCGAACATGTCGACTGCTGAATTCTCCGTTGTGTATAATTTTTCCCTTCGTGCGTTCGCTTTGACTGCGACTGTTTACATTTTCAGAAGCAAAAATTACACAAATCAGAAGTTTTTAAACGCTGCTTGTCAATACCTCCTAACTAGAGTGCGCTCTGGTTTCGTAAATAAAAATGTAAAATACACTTACCCGAACTGTCGTTAAATAACAACAATGTCCAATTGTCTACACAAGAGTTTTAGGACTATAATATAAATCTAAACAAATTTACATAGCACCGATAAATTAACGGATAAGGTCTGAATTATATTCTAAATTTTTAATTGATTGACAAAAATTATCAATATCAAACTATTTAAAATTTTAATTCCTAGGGTTTTTAAAATGTTGCCGCCCTTAAAACGATGCCGCCATAGGCCTGGGCCTCACAGCGCTATATGTAAATCCTGCACTGTATGCATACAATTATATATAGACACTTGAAAATTTTAAAGTTAGTGTATTTTTATATAGACAAACAACAATTAACATTAAAATTTAAAAAATAAAAGGTATTCTATCAGTTAGTCCTAATTTACAGTAAGCAAGTCCTATTGATAAGCTGATTAGTTTGTTGGAGAGAGACACGAGGGTATCATGAACGTTTCTTTTCCCCTCGTCTCTCTCCCCTTGAAAACTAATCAGCTTAGCAATAAGACTTGCTGAGTGTAAATTAGAACTTAATGTAATTTTGACTATGTAATTTTGACAACTTGATGTATCTTGGAATCCGTAAGAGGCAAACACTTAAAATTGTCAAAAACGCTAAAACTAAAATATCGTCAAAAAGAAAAAAATGCCAAACTAAAATAAATCGCCAAAATGAAAAAAAATTACCAAAATAAAAAAAATCGCAAAAACGAAAAACACCTTAGTATTGGTGCTCAAAACCGAAAAAATCCAAAAACGATAAAATTCCAAAACCATATGTTATATAGGACAAATTTCGTATAGTATTACATATCTACTGTTCGCACGGAAACCTTCGTGTGCGAGTCGAAGTCGCACTTTACTGAATTTTTTAATATTAATATACATAAAAATATATTCTGTGTAATAATGCAGTTTATAATTTTAATTAGCTTAATTGTTACTTTACCGAGCATAATAGTAGCGGATACTTTCAACAGTTTTTGTGCAACGGACCACAGTCTGTAACGGTATTCGAACACGCAAATCCCAGTCAAGAATTACACACATTACATTTACTGTTTGTATTTAATACTAGTTAAAGCTTACATCAAATAAGTTTTCTAATTAAAATTCCATTTTTTAATACCCTTTAAAAAATACATACGTATGTACAGACATTTTCCATACATCTCTCTTAGTGATTGAGACCAGCGCCTGTTTGTTTTCCCGATACACTCATTTTAAAATGAAGTCGGCTAATAAGTATCTATTGACATGTTAATATTCTTCCACAAGCTCACATAAGTCCAACTGAGTACAAGTAAATAACGTTGAAATAATGATGGTGCCGTTTGATGTAGTCGGTGGTCATTCAATGTATGTATTTAAGTATTTAAAAGGTAAACAAAATATAAAATACACACAAAGTACATGAGCTGATTGAAGGCACGAAGTGAATATAAAACCAAAAGTAAGAAAAAAATACATACATACATACATACATTTAATGTAAACAGAATTACTTAAAGCTGGTACACGTATGAAAAAGTTAATGCATATTAATATAAACAATTGTACAAGTAAAGGGTGTTTTTTATTGAGGTATAGAACTTTAAGTTGGCATCACTTTTTTAACTGGCGGCCATTTTGTCAGCTGTCAAGTGATTAATATTAAGTTTGGTTTGCCATTTCATCATGAACAGGTTGACAAAAGAACAACGCTTGCAAATCGTGCAAATTTATTTCGAAAATAATGGTTCAGTTCGCGAAGTTTACCGCAAGCTCCGTCCATTTTATGGTCGACATAATCGTCCATCAGAGCAATTAATTCGGTTAACCATGGATCGTTTTCGCACTACGTTTACTCTATGTGATAATACGCATCCGCAGAGACGTCGAACAGTGCGCACCGAAGACACAATTGCCGCTGTAGAGCAAAGTGTTGAAGAGGACCCGAATGAATCGATTCGCCACCGTGCACAGCAATTGAAGCTTTGTCCATCAACTTTATGGAAGATTTTGAAGATTTTGAATGTGGATGAGTTGTGGTTCCAACAAGACGACGCTACATGCCACACAGCGCACGTCACAATCGATTTATTGAAGGAAACATTCGATGAGCGCATAATTTCGCGGAATGGACCTGTCAATTGGCCACCAAGATAGTGTGATTTGACACCATTGGATTATTTTCTTTGGGGATATGTGAAGTCGCTCGTCTACGCCAACAAACCAGAAACGTTAGGGGACTTGGAAGCCAACATTCGTGGCGTTATTGCCAACATACAGCCCCATATGCTCGAAAAAGTGGTTGAAAATTGGACCTGTAGAATTGGCTTTATTCGAGCCAGCCGCGGCGGCCACATGCCCGAAATCATATTTAAACATTAATGGCATAAAATTATCCTTCCAATGAAGCCAAATTGATGGACATTAAAACGATTTTCTTGTGTTTTATTTCAATTTGAAGTTCTATACCTCTAAAAAAACACCCTTTACATACTTATATGGAGAAATACTCTATAGATCATTTGGCAAGCAATGAAAGCACACATAACATGTAAATATGTATTTCCATTGTACATATGTACATATATGCATGTATGTGCATAAATTGAGGGAGGAGAAAATTTCAAAGTGTGTTCATTTTGTTTTAATTAATTAACAATTAATATATAGTTGGCGGCACGCGCCACTGACATAGTTTTATTTTCCCTTTTATTTATTATATACATATATACATACATACATATAAACTAGACATGCATGATTGGAAGATGAATACATTTCCATAGACAAATTGAAATATTTTATCTTATGAGAAAATGTAGCAGAAAAAAAATCGTTTAGCATTTATGAACTGATTTTCAGAAAAAGGCGAAGATTACTATCACGCTATCGAGAGTTGGGCAAAATACATGGCTTGCAGTATTTAAAATACAAAATACTTGCTGGTCATGTATTTAAAATACAAAGTACAAAATACTTTCAGGCTATGTATTTAAAATACAAAATACTTGCTGGTCATTTGTAAGTAACTTCAAACTGGTTTTTTAATAACCACAACTGGTTGAAGCGAAGTGCCGCTTTCAGTGATTCTTTGTATGTAATGTGATGCTTTCGTATTTTTTTCTCCAATAAGTGCCAAATATGCTCTATGGGATTCGTATCTGGCGATTGCGGGGGTGTTTTCAATTGTTTGCAGTGGTATATAAGCCATTCGTGTACAAGATATGAAGAATGTTTTGGGTCATTATCTTGTTGAAACAAGAACTTCCCATTTAATCCTAGCTTCGCAGCACTTTGATATAAATTTTCTTTTAATATATTTAAATAAGAGTGCTTGTCCATTTTGTCATCTATAAAGACCAGATTTCCCACTCCAGATGCCGCCATATACCCCCAAACCATAACATTGCCGCCACCGTGCTTTACAGTCTTAATAATATTATTTTCCTGAAGCTCTTTGTTTGCTTTTCGCCAAATTTTTTGTGGACCATCTGAACCAAAAATGTTAAACTTTGATTCGTCGCTAAAAATTACGCTGTTCCAGAAGGATTCCGGCTGATTAATGTGGAGTTTTGCGAACTCTAACCTCTTTTTTTTTGTTAATATCCGAAAGACACGGTTTGCGACGGGGAACTCTTCCATGATAGCCAGCTCTGTGCAGGGTATTTCTTATTGTTTGTGGGTTAAAGTTTTCATTGAAGCTTTGCTTCATTTCCTGGCACAGTTCTACCGCTGAAATTTTCGGATTTTGATCCACTGCAGCAACAATTATCCGCTCTTGGCGGCTTGTAAATTTTTTTGGCCGTCCACTTCTGCTCTCACGCTCTAAGCTTTTAGTTTTTTGAAAATGCTTTATGATGTTTCTCACACTAGTATAGGGTCTCTGTATAAAAACACCGATTTCGCGATAGGATTTTCCCTGCTCATGAAGATTTAAAATAATTTTGCGAACATCTATGGAAATTTCTGTGCGGTTGCTCATTTTGCTGTTTTCGCCACGAATTAAATAACAAGAATAATTTTTTCACATTTAAAACTCGCCTACTAAGAATTTCACAAGCATAGAAATACGCATTGAAATAAAACAGAGTGGACATTTGCCGTTATAAAAGCAAACAAAGGGCATAAATAAAGTATGTGCCTAAACTTTTTTTACACAGATTAACTTTCTTTTTTAATTTTTAAAGCATTATATAGTACAAACAATAAGATGTGAGTTACTTTTTATGCTAAATGGTCGATATAAATATCAATCTTGAAAACGACATCAAAATTGTTTTATCAAGTTAAGCAGATTCAAAGTTATTGGCGGAACACTATTGAATATCATGATGTGCCTAAACTTTATTGATCCACTGTATGTATATGTATGTCTATATAAATATTTATTATTATTATATTCACTAAAAATAAAAAATTCGTACATATGTACATATGTATATCTATCCATACATACGAACCGCTCATAGAAAATATTATAAATTTTAAGTATTGAAATTATTTAGTTTTTTTTCAACACAAACATTTGGCATTTGATTTCATGGCATGCTTCTTTTGATTCTGTTATTTTCTTTTCATTTACTTATTTTGCTTTTATTTATTTCTTACGTGTGCTTCTATTCAATATGTTTGGTTGATATCTGCATGAGACTTAAACCAATTTGTAGTCACTTGCAATATAATTGATTTATAAGTTAGTGTTTTTTCTTAACTGACTATTTTATTTACTACAGAGTAGTTCAGGCTCACTCTATTCTTGCTAGTTAGAAGCACTTACATAAGTGCTTATGTTGGTCCTCGCCCATAATTGCAATTTTTGTTGCAGCAATTCTTAAGTGTATTGTTGAGAGGGGTAAGAAGATTGGGCGGGGGGGGGGGGGGTACAGAGTTTCATGTGCTCGCAATTCTCTTTTGTTTTGAAATTCGCAGGTGTATTTGAGGTTTTATTTTATTTTATTTGTTCAGTTGTATGAAAAATTCAAAATGTATCAAAAAGTAAAAATAATTGTTAATTTTTCAGGCAAATTTGTTGTGAAACAAAATTTTTTAATGCTTAAAACTGAAGGTCCATACCATCCGTTCAATGCATAGTTGCGTTTGATGCATGTGTCAAAAAGTAGAATCAAGGTAATTGTATGTGGCAAGTTACAAGGACTGATAAAGTAGGTTTACTTTCTACTTTTGTATCCGTCGCATGCATCATGCTCTTTTTTTATAGCCAAATGTTCGTGTGGTGAATTTAAATTTTCTCTCTTTTTGCATTAAAACAAAAAAAATACTTGCGCATAAGACGTATTGCATGTAACTTGAATTTAGAATCGGATAGAACGTACAGGATGGTATGGAACTTCAGCTTAACTGCAAAAATATAATTTCCTAATGTGGACACTTATGCAATTTCAAAGCAGAATTTAAAAAAATTGCAAGTCTGGACGAGGACTTGACAACACAATTTCCCAAGGCAAAAGCAACAATGAGCTTGTTCGAAAATGCATCACTGCTCTGCATCCCAAGAGCAAACTTTAATTTAAAATACAATACAAGTATGCTGATAATCTTTTTGAGTACTATTCATATTTGTATCTCATATTTTATATTTATTTGTGCGACATCTACTTTAGTGAAGAACTTTAGGACATTTTAATTTTCATTTGCAGCGCAGTCATGCATTTCCGAACAGGCCCAATGTTGTATTTGTTTTGTATTGTTAAAATTGTTGTAATAGTACCACCTGCAAATAAAACGCCTTGTGACAAGATGCTTCAGAATTGACAACTGAATTGTGGTGATGCCAACTCTAAGGGCCATTATTACAACTTAAAGTTAGTTAAAAGTAGGATTTTATCGGACGTATAAAAAGTTTTCCATCAGTTCAATTTCAGCTTAACCTAAAGTAAGCGCTAATGTAAAGGCAAATGTATTCTTCCTGGTAAATTAAATTAAATTTATAATAATGAATAGCGTTTTATACGTCCTAGAAAATCCTACTTTTAACTAACTTTAAGTTGTAATAATGGCCCTAAGAGTTGGTATAGTTATGTTTTTTTAGCGATTCTAATATTTTGTTATTGGTTTGACGAATCATACATTATAAATCGATCAAAATGCAAAACGCCAACAATGTAATGTATTTTGTAAATGTATTTTGTAAATTATGTATGTATTTAAAATACAAAATACAAAAAACTTGCATGTCATGTATTTAAAATTCAAAATACTTCTATGTCATGTATTTAAAATACAAATATAAAATACGTATTTGTATTTTCAATACGTATTTCATATTCATTTATTTCAAATACTGCCCAACCCTGACGATATCCGTAAGCAACAATTTCGATAGAAAAATAATATTAAATTAAAAAAAGACGAAAAAGTTGGAATGGAAAATTGGAAACAAGTCCTAATTGCTACAAATACGCACTGAATGCAAAATAATACACCCAAATTTAAAATTTTAGGACTTAACTTTTTCTACAGGGTCTGAAAAATTTAGTATTTAGAGCTAGTAAAGTTTCCAGACCTCATCACTTTTACGGTAATGGATCAATAAAATTTACTTTAATACTAATATTGCGTTTACATCTGAGCAAAATTTATATAGTAGATTTTGAGATTTTCTGGTAGATTTTCCCATACAAAACAAAATCAACTTCAGTTAATTTTTTTAATTATTATTCGAACTTCATTTGTTTCTATATTTATGATTTGAACAGGATAAAGTTCGTACGGCTAGTTGTTCCGTTCAACTATGTGTTGTAATAATAATTGTCACATGTAATTTGGCTTACAAAGCTTTACGAACTTTAGCCTGTTCAAATCATAAATATAGAAATCAACTTCGTCATTAGATTTTGTGAAATCTGCTTATACTCTAGTAGTAGGCACGAAAGACATAAATTCCAAAAAAAATTTAGCTACGTAGGTATGTCCCTTCTACTGAAATTCGTCCTTTAGGGAAAATGGAAATTTGAAAAGTTAGTAAAAATCAATTTTTTTATGAAAAACGCATATGTTAAGGCTTTTGACATCTGGATATTATAAAAGGGCACAAAAGACATAAATTCCAAAAGAAATTTAGCCGCCCAGGTATGTCCGCTCTCCAGGAATTCAAAAATTTCAATAAAAAAAATATTTTACTTGATAGTTAAAAAAATTATAGTTTCTTTACATTTTTTATGATTTTTTTTTTTGTTTTTATAAAGAAAAATATAATAGTCTGCATGTTTCGATTTTGTTAGCTTAATTTGTTGAAAAATATGGCCAAGATTCAGGGACCGTAAATAACTGTTATCGAAAAAATTTTAACTCAAAAACTCCCTGTGTTAGAGTCAACGGAGAGCTATACTGTCATATACCAATAGATTCGTATTGGCGAGCACTATCAGAGTTTATAGGGAGCTTAAAAAAACGATCTCATCTCCACAGTTAAGAGTTATTTTTCAACGGAAAAATAAAAGATCAGATGAAACTCTTAAAAAGAGTTTTATTTTTCCGTTATAAAATAAAACTCATTTCAGAAGTTTTATTTTTTCCCTCTAAAATGAAACTCTTTTAAGGAGTTTTATTTTTTCCCTCTAAAATAAAACTCTTTTAAGGAGTTTTATTTTTTCCCTCTAAAATAAATGAAGTCAAAAAAATAAGTCGCTTAAGCTTTTTTATGTTTTTATTTTAATTCCGATTTATTCAATTGCAATGCAAGGTAATTGTATTGGGAGACAATTTACATAAACTGAGTTTTATTTTCGGACGGGAAAAATAAAACTCCTTGCAAGAGTTTTATTTTAGAGGGAAAAATAAAACTCCTGAAATGAGTTTTATTTTATAACGGAAAAATAAAACTATCTTTTAAGAGTTTCATCCGACCTTTTATTTTTACGTTGAAAAATAACTGTCTTAGATGAAGGTTTATTTTTTAATTCACAAAATAACTGTTATAAAATAATTTTTTGATATCGATAACTGTTATTTACGGTCCCTGCCAGGATTCCATTTGGAGTATGTACTTCCAAGATTTTCATGTCTAACAGGGATCTGTTATCAGGTTAACATATCTCTGTTAATGCAATTGGTTTGTGTCTTGGGTTTAAATTTCGAAATTTATCTTCAGACACGTTATTTTATTGTGTTGTATAATGTTCATGCAGATATTTTTCACTCTTTTTTTTAATTTTTCTTTTTTATAGAACACTAGCTTAACACGGTGTGCTTCGCTATTTTGAAGATTCCCTGAAAATTTCATCAAAATCGGCTCAGCCGTTTTGGAGTCCATACGTTACATGCATACATACATACACACATCCTGTTTTATATACATATGTTTATAGATTAAATATCATTTCGGAAAGAAATTTATTGTATATGATTTTAAGGAAGTTTAAGATTGACTGTTTTTTGGAATATGCCGTTTCAACTGGCAATTGAAGTATTATGTTTGGCAACTTTCGCCATTTACCAAAGGTTTTTGAAAATATGATTATGACAGATTGGCAACTAAAAATAATGTAAACAAAGCTTCAAAATACAAGAAATATAAGTGCTAAAAAGAAAATTCTTAAGTCCCAGTTCACACCAGTCAAGTCTTATTGATAAACTTATCACTTTTTCTTCGGTGTTAACACAATGCGAATGAATGAAGTTGTTTTTCCTAACAATTTTTTTATATTTCATTTTGCAGGCGCAAAAATAACCCCAATTTTATGACTATAAATAAATTTCACATATAATAATAATGAACACTGACTAAGTCCCAGTCCAGAATTGCAATTTTTGTTGCAGCAACTTTTTATTTTTTAGTGAAAAGAGCGAGAGAGGAATAAAAAAGTGTATATATATTTCTATTTCAACACTCTCACACATATTCAAGAATTGCTGCAGCAAAAATTTCAAGTCCGGACCGGCACTAAGTCAAAGTGCTTAAAAACCAACTTCTCGGTGGATTTTTTTTTTATGAAGGAAGTGCAAAATATTAAATCGATTAAAAAGCATTTAAGTGACAAACCAAATAGTTTGGAATTGCCACCTCCAGTGCGTAAAAATTATTGCTTAAAATAATTTGTATGCAATATTTGCAACTTATGCTAGGAACACAACTGGGACGAACGACGAATTTTTCGGTGCGAATTTTCGTCATAAAAAATAAAACACATGTGTGCATATGAAAATGAACACAACACCGCCGTACAACGAAATTCGTCGTGCGTGACGAATTCTGAGATAGGTTTATTTCTAATTTGTACGCCGACGAACGACGAAAAAACAATTTTCTCTCTCTCACTCTCTGTCTTTGTACACACAACAGCCAACTTTATCAAATATAAGAGAGGAATTCGCTGCGTAAATTCGTCGTTATTGTGCTTCACACGACGAACTTACGCAGCGAACTCATATCGACGAATTCGTCGAGGTGGACGAAATTCGTCGTTCGTCTCAATTGTGTTCCTAGCATTATGCTAGAAACACAATGTACAAAGACAGAGAGTGAGAGAGAGAAAATTGTTTTTTCGTCGTTCGTCGGCGTACAAATTAGAAACAAATCTATCTCAAAATTCGTCACTCACGAAGAATTTCGTTGTACTGCGGTGTTGTGTTCATTTTCATATGCACTCATGTGTTTTATTTTTTATGACGAAAGTTCGCACCGAAAAAATCGTCGTTCGTCCCAGTTGTGTTCCTAGCATTATGTATTTTTTTATTTTATTTGATTTCCATAATTAGTTGCTGGTAGAATTAAATAAAAAATTACATGAATATTTGTTAATGTTACTGATTATCTTAAAAATAAGTGCAGTACTAAGTCACCAAATACTTTACAGTTTTACAACTCTGAATACTTAAAATAATTCACAAATTAAAAGATTTAGGGCATAATTTTAAAAAACGCAACGCCAAGCGTTGACAAATTTTCTGCGGAAAAAATTTAAATTACAAAAACAAAATAAATACAAAATTTATCAACGCTATGTGTTGCGTTTTACAAAATTAAACCCTTATTGAATTGAATTACTAAGTCCTAGTTTACACTATGCAAGTTTTATTGCTAAGCTGAATTTTTTTTGTTAGGAGAGAGACAAGGGGAAAAGAAACGTTCTGTTCTCTTTGTCTCTCTCTCTTCCTCAAACTAATAACTTAGCAATAAGACTTGCATAATGTAAGCTATTATCTATTTTTAATAATTTTGGCAATTTTTATTTGTTTTTTTAATCATATGTTGTTATCCATGAATATTCTATAATGGATTCTATCCATTATAGAATATTCATGTAATTGTTAGACAGGCATACTCATGTTATTAGACAGGCATACTTGTCTTAAGACATGTAGGATGGCATACCAAGTCTCACTGTCTAATAGCATGTATACGACATGTATGTTGGTTTTCAAAAATGTCTGATTTTCTGATGTGTGTCGCACAATTAATATAAAGTATGCCGTCAGCGTTCGATAGTGTAATAGCAAAACCCAAAGTATGCCATCGTACATGTCTTAAGACAAGTATGCCTGTCTAATAGTCCTTATACGAAAAATTGCACAATTATATTGCAAATGTATGGGTCACTTTACTAAGCTTTACTACGAAATTTCTGCAGTAAAAATTTGCAAGATACTCAGCTAAGAACCGTCACTTTACTCTCTATATTTAAATATGGGCATTTCTCCGAGAAATTCCACTTTTTTAAGTTAACCTTGTATTTCTGAACAATGTGACTCCATTTTTATTAAAATTTTACCTAACATAGAGCTGCTGACGGCCTACACAAATATCTATACAAATAAGTAAAAAAAAGTTTCGTTTTCTTTAAAAAAAAAGCAAGCATATTTGCTTGGTGTCGCACACTACAAAAAGTTGACATTCCTGTGGAAATGCCCATATGTTCTCACTTACTATAAACGAAAGCAATTTAGTAAAAATGCAGTAAAGTTCAGTAAAATATTGTAAAAACTCTAGCTTATTCGGACAGAGCTGTTATTGCTATTAGTTGCCAGTTATCATACGTAATAACATTTTGGCAACTGCCAAGGCAACTAAAATTCGGTTTCCATCCATAATGGACGCAAAAAATTCTTCTTGTTTGTAATAAGCGACGCCTTCCAATATCTTAAAATAAAAATGACGTAGGGTGGCATCAAACAAAATTTTAAAATTTATCGCCTAAAAAATTATCGACTAAAATATGTAACCTCTTATTTTTATTAATTTATTTTTTTTGCGAACAATGTTTATTGATATTTTATTGCCTAACCATTATAGCCTGATACCCTTAAACAAGGACAGGAAGGAGCAAGTTCAACTGCTAGAGAAGTGTTTCTCTTATATAAATTCTACACAAATATTTTAATAGGCTATGAATTGAATTGAGTTCTAATCATTGGCGTAACTATAATTTTTTTCTAGGGGGCATTATGACTGGAGATTTTCATGACGTGGGGGGAATGCATTCATTGCCTATGGTTTTAATAGTTTTTAAACAAATCCTTTTATAACAGCCATATAAAAATACTAATAGATTTGTTTCCCAATTTAAATATGTATACATAAATCTAGAAACTTTTGTGCTATGAATTGTAAACAAGGCAGCAAAATTTTCCTTAAAATGTACCTAACAACAATGAACAGCTGCCTGTTGCAAAGGAGCATATAACTATATCTTTTTGTTTTAATTAATTACGCTCACGTGCCCTCAATTGTTTATCCCTGCCAACCTAAGCAGATGGTGAAGTGTGTATTTGTATGTCAGCTCATCTTACAATGTTCAATAGGCGGGGGTTGCTGTTTTAAAATTAATGTAGACGTTTTTAAACAACACTTACCTTTTATCCAGTAAATTCTCGTAAAACATTCGTCTGCTTCTGGCCTTTAATTACTATAATTGAATTCTCGTATGCATAATTTATCTTCTTTAAACTGGTACTGAACCCAAAACACAATTTAAGGTCATTGTTATTACAAACGATTTGTAGTGAAACGGCATTTCCTTGTTTGCAATTTTTTTTTTTTTTTTTTTTTTTTTTGTTTTTTAGTTATTTCAGTTTAATATTGCAAATTTTGGCATTTAAAATGAAAACTTATTCCATAAAGACTTCGTTGGCACTTTTGTTGATTTGTTGAGAAATAAATGTATTTTTTGTTAAGACGGCATGCAAACATTGCCAAAGTAATATTTACTTTAAAGCTTATCAGCACACACATTCACTTTAAAACGCATATTATTACTTTTTACAAAACACAATCAGCAAAATTAAACAAAAAATGCGCATAAACATAAAAAACTATTGGTTTGGCAGCCACTTTAGCAAAGTTTAGCGCAGCTTACCTGGCCAGTCTGTAAGAAACACACTCTACTGGCCTCACCCGTTTTCACAAAACACTGCCCTGCCGTTTAGTTTTAATACTTTTGTTTTTGTTATATTACAAGAAATTGTACAAATTTAATTTTTTTTATTTAACATATGGTCAGCGTTTTTTATTGTATAAATATTTTGGATTTTGTATAAAAGCAACACTTTTGCTTTAATTATGTATGCATGTATTTGCTTTATGCTTTTCCAATCATCTTTATAGCCATTAATTTTATTTAAATTTTAAAAAGAATTCTTTTAATATACAATATTTTCTCCGACCGGTTTGTGTATGATTTTTCCGTCTTCTTTCTACGCAGAATTTTCCACTTTCTTCTTGTTTGACAATGTTTTGCTGTTTTATTTATCCCCCTCCTGTTTTTCTCATTAAACAATATTTTTTCTTACTTGTGCATCCCTCCCCCTTGATTAGAAGTAGTAAAAACACTTGTGAATAGTTTTCATGGTTAAATCTTTTCTGGTTGCTGGTATTTATCATGTTTTTTGTGTGTGCATAATTAAGTTTTTCTTTTAATTGAAACTAATGTTTGTATATTTTGTCTATGAAATTAATGTTTGTTTTATTAACACCAAAGAATTTTTTGCTCAACCGATTTTCATTGCGTCTTTCTTTCCACTACTATTTTTTCGTAGCAGAGCTGCCAGAAGATTCTGCTGAAAAATCTATACTATTTTGAAAAATCATCGGCATTTTCGGTATACTAATTTCGAAAATCGTCAAGAAAATCGGCATGAGTTTTTAATTAATTTTTCTTAATTAGACAAAAATAGCAATCATATGTAATTTCACGTATTTTATAAAATTATAATACATAATTATTAATAATGTTTGTCAAAATTAATAAAAATTAATTAAAAAAAATTTAGACTTCAACCACAATTTCCAAAAGCTTACAAAAAAGCCCAAAAATCTCAATACATCGTTACGAATTACAAAAAAATTAAAAAAATCTGGTTGAACGTTCAAACCTTAAACATAGCACCATTGGTGTGGCGAAAAAAATGGGGTACGGTGAGACGTAAAAGTAAGATCCAAGGGGTATCATTGATATCTACAATCATCAATATAATTAATAGGCGAACAAGTTTTTTGCAATCCCTTTTGCGCCGGAGCTACTGCACCGATTTTGGAAAGACTTGCATAATTTTAAAGGATTTTCTGCACAGATGTGCACAATCTATATTTTATTTGAATCGGTTCAGTATTTTGGGAGCTATAAGCGTTTAAAGTTGCTACTACTACATGCAAACATAGTACACACGCATTTATTAGCTTACACTTAAAAATGAAACAAAACATGTGTGTGTGAGTGAGTGTATTTGCAGTATTTCTCTTGCTATTCCAATTTTTTCTCTCTTATTTGTTATTGTATGAAAGCCATAAAACTTCTAGGAAGAGAGTTCAATAAATTGACGTACCTTTAATAAAGGGATTTTGTTTCTGGTTTTTTCTGTTTATGTAAATATATATGCATATTGTATGAATGTGTTTTAATGAATTTTTTTTTTTTTTTTTTTTTTTTTTAAAGAGAAGTAACACTCAGGCAATTAATGCCTACTACTATTACTAGGTGTTACCTTCTTTAGGAAAGGGATAGTGAGAGAGAAGACAGGTGGTGAAGGAAGAGATAGAGGAAAGCTTCATTCTTTTACAACTCTGCTTTTTCGCACGTTTTTGAATAATGCAGTGTTGCAGCGCCTCTTTGATGTTAAATGAGGCGTATTAATTTTTTGAAGCTGTGTCTTGTAGCCATTTTATTGATTATTTTACTTCGCCAATGATTTTGCTACACAACGAAGGAGGGCGCTCTGATGTTACATTAGGATTAGTATCTGCTGAAGTCGGTATAGTTCAGTGACCAGTGACTATGCCTTCATCACTTGAACTTTCCTACAACAACTGACACAAAGGGACACTAATGCACATCAGAAAAATGCGTGGTGTTGTTATTTAATGACTGTCGGATACAGGGATTGAACCCAGGACCTTCGGTTTTGTAGTCAACGTGCTAACTACTTCAGCCAACGCCACGTTTGGTATATCTAGTTAATATAAATTGATGATATATATTATAACCAATAAGAGTTTAACGAACCACGAGTCGTGTGTTTTCACTCGAATATTTCCAAAATTGATTTTCTTTCATCGTTGTTTTTCTAAATTGGCATCATTAGAAAATAAGTTATTTGACTGAAAGTTTAAAGTTGTTGTTCCATGTTATCTATTAAAAGTTTTTAGCAAAGGGATTTGAAAGACTAGATTTGAAAGACTAGGGATTAGAAAGATAGATATCATATATTTTTTCCACAAAAAATATTTTTTTTACTATGTATTAATATTTTATTATAATATATGATGACGGATTTTCAGTTGGTTTGATTAAAGACGGAATTTTTTTGCCTAGAATCGGCAAATTGGCATTTCGTCGGTTGGTTTCTGGCTTGCGGCACAGTATATTCAAAATACATTATTTCTGCAGCAAACCAGAAACCAAACGACGATTTGTTTGTTTATTAATGAAAAAAGCCCCGTTACGTCGATGTGTTGTGCTGAGCTGCCAGACTTAAGTACAAGATATGTGAATATGGCCGTACTTTCTAATAGCGAAATATTTTCACATCTATTGTGAATGAATAAAAAATGGTACCGTTAATTAAACGTTGTTTTGAATATATGCTGCCTTGAGAAATTAAAAAAAATCAAGAGGCAGTAAGTTAAAACAAAGATCAGTTAATAATGTGGAGATTTTAGCAATTGCTACTTATCTCATTGTCTACTTAGTCTCTTCTCGAGGTTTTTGCATCTACGTGTAGGACAAAGATAATTGTTTAACTCGTCGTCAGGATACGAGTATATTACAAGGATATTAATATACCACACAAGTTTCAAATAACTTCTAAGAACAAGCAGCTTTAAGGATTTCAAATACTGTTTATTAATCGTAAGTTTTTCTTACACACAACGCTACAAAATTTATTTTTAAAATTTAAAGTAATATTTAAGAAATTTATTATTCGACAATTGTCATGTTTACTTTAAATTGAAATTTATTTGCTGGTGGTTCAGCGATGTCTATATGCATTTCATTGTTGCTGTAACAAATCGTCAGTAGACTTCAACCACAGATTATGAACAGTCACAAAACTTTTATCTTATCTTTGAGAATTCACAAATAATATTTTTGGAAATCACAAAAGAAAAATAAGCATAGTATGCTTAGAAACTTTTACTTAAAGTAATATCTAATGTAAGTATGTACATATGCATGCTATTAAAAAAGTATGTAAGTATTTTACTTTTAGAACTTGTAATAATTTTCAAACATTCATTTAAACAACTCCAGTTATCCTATATGGCGCCAATATTTATATGTACATATGGTCGAGATTTTTTCTGTTTATATCAATTTAATAATCAGATGCTTCCTTTGGTACAACACAATCAACATCTTCTCCTCTATCAATACTACCCTCAAAGTCTAAATCGTACCATCATGTTTGTGTGTACGCTGATTGAAAACCATCAATCAAATCCGAAGACTGACCACAAAAATCAAAGCTCTCTAATAAAGGGTCACATGTTTGAGTATGTTGAGTATGATAAAGGTTTCCAAATGAAACAGGAGGTGTACAGGTGCCAGTATCGGTGCAAGAATTAAGCAAGCACTGAGTAAAACTTGTTTGCGTTTCAGTAGACACAAGTAATTCATCGTGGATACAGGGATTTGTAGATGTTGCTGTGGAGATAAATTGGACATTAGAACTTTCATTATCGGCTGAAGGCCAGGTTGTTTGTGTTTGTATATCAGACAGTCCTAATTCCGTCAAGAAATCATCACATGTTTGGGTGTACATGTGAGAAGACTGGGATAACATTTGATCTAAGTAGTTGTGATTTTCGGTAGATGTTGAGGATAAAAAAGGCTCTGTTTGTGTTTCTATGTCTCTTAGAAGGGAATGTATTTCGTCTAAAGCGTTTGATATATCATTGCTGTTGGTTTCACCCATATCTGGTAGCAAGTCAGTTTGAACACTTGTAGCACAAACGAGTTTAGGGCAAAAATTCACTGCAAAAGAATATTAATAACTTGAAAAACTCCATTTAAAATTTATTAAAGCTTACCTTGAATTTTTTTAGCCACCTGCTGTTTAAAAACTTCAGGCATTTTTTCTTTTTCGACTTTTTTAATTCCTTTCATGGCTACTTTACTATCATTTTTCTTTACGGCTATTATTTCCTTGACATTATGTCCTTTCCTTTTACCGTGAGTTAACAAAGCCTCCATAGAATCATATGACCAACTGCAATCACTACACACAAATTTTTTGCCACACATTTCCTTTTGATGTTTCTTAAGCTGAGTTTCTGTACCAAATGCTTTTTTACATTCTTCACATATAAAATCTTTATTTAAGTGAACTTTTTGATAGTGCTGTCGCAAATATTTGAAATTTTTAAAATATTTACAATTGGCTTTGCAATAATTATAGATACAGTTTTCTTCCGGACAATAAAATAATCTAATATGGCTTGATTTTTCTGCAGGAGCCAAACGATGATGCTTTTCCAAGTGCATTTCGTAATTGGCCTGGTTAGTAAAAATACTTGTGCAATCTGGTTGAGAGCACTTTATTTGATGAAAAGGTTTTAATTGATCCTTAGAAGGTGTATAATGCTCTATATTATTAATGAAGAATTCCATAATTTGCCGATTCTTTTTTTTTTATTAATTTTTAAAGATGAATTTTGCACAAATTGAAAATTGTTACAGCTGTTTACTAAATAAAGGTGATGCCTAGTTTGCTTATGATTCTGATTCAAGGGTGCCATACTAAAACAGCAAGCCTGACATAAACCCATGAATAAAGAAAACGGGATTTCGCATTACGCAGGTCCGTTGTTTTATTTTCTCCTTGTTACGTAGACATAGAATTTTTGTTGTAAACAAAGCAAAACATTTGTGTGTGGAGTGTGATCTCTCTCTCACACACTTTTTACAACAAACAAATGTGTGTATTAAGGCAGAATTAGTCTTTACGTGCTGTTCTGTTCTGAATCAGCTGTTTTGTTTCTCTTCAATTGAAAGTCAGTATGTGTGGTTAGTTTTTCCTTTTTCGTTCTGTTCTGTTGCGGACAAATCTGTAGAAAATAGAATTCAACGTTAAGTAATAGCAAAAGTGTGTATGTGTTAGTGTGTTGTGATACTTTGTATAGGTTGCCAGCTGATTCTTTTCACAGAAAAAGTAATTGCAAAATATTTGATACAGAAAAGAACGGCACAGAATAGCAACGAAAAGTAAAGACTAATGAGGCCTTTAGAGTTCGACCGATTAATCGGCTTCGGCTTCGGCCAAAAATTGATAATCGGCCAACATTCGGCTTATGGCAAAAATCGGCCGATTAGCCGAAGCCGAATAACGCATTTTAATATTGTAAATGACAAATATTTTGAAATTTCACAGTTAAAAATATGTACTCGTACTCGTGACCCAAAAAATGTATAAAACTTATTAAGCATCTATTCTTTTTGTATGTATTTCAAAAAGCATTTGAATCGCAACACTATTCGACAATTTATATAATTTGTTACAAAGTTTGACAAATAAAATTAAAATCAAAACTAAGAATTTCGAATATTTGGAAGGCGATCAGTCGATTCTGTATTAAATGATTTTTAGTTATTTAGGATATAATTTCGAAGAAGCAATATTGCATAAGCTGAAAAAGAGTTATTAAAAAATGAATTGTACTCGTATTTACTAATACATATGTACATCGACCTTTATTAAAATTTAATTTAGCGCGTAGGAAAATAGTTTTGGCTATAAATTGTTGATAATGCTGTAACTTACTTGAGGGTTACACGATCAAGTTTTGCCTTTCAAATTTCAATACATTCACACTTTTTCACTAATACATTCACACTTTTAGAATTTGATGCGACTTTGACTTAAAATTTTCTTTCCAATTGTGTATTCAAATTTATAGGAAAAAAAAACAACTGACACCAATTTCAATGAGCACACTTTTCGATTTTGTTTTCAAATATTCTGCCGGTATAGTATTTTTGTGTTCTTTTATTACACATAATGTTATATTCCTCCTAAAAACTTTAATTAGCTTTAAATAAATATTATTAGGAACAAAAATATGTAAAACATATAATGATGGTTGCGGTTTATAGACCTAAATAGAAGCCATGAAGTTGTGTGTTTAAGCTGTTTTCTTATAAACGGCATATTGAAAATAAATTTGCTTGAAAATTGCGTGCAGCCTACGTTACAGCTTTCAATTTAAATTACCTTTGACAACCAGTATGTGTGAAAAACTTGAATGCAAGTCTTGGTCGTGTAACTGTAGCGTTAGCGCGTTCTAGCACGTTTTGAGAAGGGGTATAGCGCGTTTGGGTTATAAATAGTTGGCATCGCTGGTGTTAACCCAGTTATCCCTTTCACAAACGTCAAACTTTACATAAAGTAAAAACAGTAAAGTGTCAAGATTTTCATTGTCACTAAAGAAAAACTTGAAAAAAAGAACAAGGAAGAGCCTACGATTTTTTACTAAATCAATTTATTAAATTTTAAGAAAACTCAGATTAATTCACAAGAATTTATTGATAAGACTAACTTTATAAAAGTGAAAAATAGACTTGCAAGTAAAATTAAGAAAAAGAATAACAATTTGATAGAGACCTCGTAACTGGGATATAAAGAAAAATACAAATCACCAGATAAAATACATACAAAAAGTCAACATTTTGGCTTATAAAATAATACTACGTATTTGCAATAAATTGTTAACAACAAATATGGCCAACGAAAATGATCAACAGCAGCAGGGTCAACAACACAATTTAAAAACCAACGAGTCGGAAAATATGCTGGACGAAAGTTTTAAAATTAACCTAAATGAGAGTTGTGACAATTTCGATAATTCTAAAGACGATCCTTTAGAGATTAATACTAGCGGCAAAGGTAAATTGAATGATTTAGTTGCAGATTTGTGTATAAATGTTCACCGGTCGGGAGGCCAAAATCCGAAGGCTTTGCTAAACCTTGCTGCGTATGGGGATTACAAAAATATAAGAGCCACGTCAGGACCCATGAGCCTTGGTGAAAACAATTCAAATGCACAATCATCGGTGGATGGTAGCAATCCAGTACATAACGTCCAGCAGCAGCCTCCCACACAAAACTCCTCTTTTTCCTTCAAACATTTTCTCAGTAGCAGTAGTGTGCCTACTGCACCCTCAACAACAGTAACATCTTTAGATCCACCTGTTAAAAGTACGTCCACAACGTCTTCAGCGAATGCCACCACTTCGTCCCGTTCTCTACAAACTTCAACGGGTGCTCGGCCTAAAGTCCCTCAATCAAATTCTGTGTCATCCACATCTATAGCGTCCCTAACAGTGGGTAACACAAATGATACCCAAACATCGGCTACTAAAATGAAAAGATCACCACGATTTTCATCGTTTGACTCACAGGCGAGTTTGGCGGAATACGCCGGCTCATCATCAACAGCAGATTTGCCACCGGGAGAAACTTCCGCGGACGAAAAAGAACAGGATCGCTTTCAAGGTAGCGTTAAAAAAAAAGAAAAAAATATTTTACTGTACTTTTTCAACTTTTAATTTTTATTTAGAGTGGAATCTTCCCTCAAACGCCACCACAATTACTACAAACTCTACAAATTATGATCGTGGCAGCTCATATGTACCGCGTTCTTACTCTAATTATGATATGCCTAGACCTCAAACCTCGCCACGTAGACGTGTGGGTATGGGTGCCACAACCAAAGACACAAGGCCCACACTTTTAGCTTTAAATACAAATCCAAATCCTACAACTGCTGCCAAATTGAAGTTAGATTTGCCTTTAACATCCAATTCTACTGGGTTTGGTGGCAGCAATGGATCTGGTGTTTCAGGTTCCAGCAGGAAAACCGGCGGCCATTGCTCTAGATCCACAGATTTTCCCATAGCTAATCCTGTACCAGGTACAGCAGCAGCTGCCGCTGCATTGCCAGATTTTGTGCAAGACCATTGGATGGATTCTTGGTATGCAAATGACATGCATGTAAATTCGCCACCTTCATCTCCTATCAATACGTTTATGGAAGATCTGAACGGAGCGGGTGCTTTAGGCGTTTCTAGCGCTATGGGTCAAGCTGGCCGAACATTACAGCTAGATAATGCACCTCTACCAGGGCCTACGGATAGAGGAGATTTCAATTTACCCGAACCGACATCTTCATCGGTGGGATCCAAAATGTTACCCGATTTTCTATCCGATGGTCCAATTATACACTCATCTCAGCGTCTAGCCGATGTAGCGGCTGGACTGCCCTCAAATTCCATTGGCTCACCCGAAGAATCTTCCATAAACAATCAACTTTCTCGTTTGCGCTCAGATAACGAGCGTCTGCAAAGGGATTTAAATGAAACCAGGTTAGCACTTAATGAGCAGACATTAAGAGCCAACAATTTGGAAAGGGAGTTGCTGGAACAGCAAAGGCTGCATAAAACGGAGGCTGAACAAACGCTAGACTCAAATAAAAAGTGTACAACGGCCGTACAGACGCATATAACCAAACTTAAACAGCAAGTTCAACAATTAACCGCTGAAGTGTTTGTGTTGAGGCGAGAAAAGGAATTAATGCGGGAAGAAGGTGCTGTGGGTGGTTGCAGTGTACCGGGCGGTGCTCATTCTTGTGCTACGGATAAAGTCTCTAGCACAACACGAAACATGTCAGCAACAGTAACTGCAGCCGGAACAGGCAACAATGGTAGTGTCACAGGTAGTACAAGAGGCGAGGGTGGTGGTAGTGGTTGTAACACTTTAGGTATTAGACCGTCCAGACAACATCAGTTATCAAGAGATTTGCGCCGGGCAGCATCGAATGCGGAACAGAACCTGAAGTAAGTATTATTTAATTTTTATATTACAAAAAGAAATTTCAGGAGGTCTGCTCTGTAATTCGAAACGAGAGAAAATGCTTTCGAATTTGCGTGTAATTAAAATACAAATTCTAAAGTATTTTCTTTCGTTTCGATTTACAGAGTAGATCCCAAGGTTTGACAAAGATCGGAGGGTTTGGATTTAAAAAAACCGGATATTAACTGACTTATTCATAAAAAATAATTTTGTTTTACAAATGGTTTATAAAACAATTTTTTATGGAAATCTGTTTTATAAACCTTTTATAAATCAAAAATATTTTTTATGAATCCTTAAATCTTTGGGAAAAGATAGATATTGCTACTGACTGTTGTAAAAACATTAAAATATATTTGTTATTATTAGCATAAATCGCTAATTTCGAAGATATTCGTCAAATCACAGTATTCGATATCGATCGAAATTTAAAATATTTTAATAGAGTTTAAATGTTTAATTTTGAACTTAAATTCTTTTAAAAAATTTTGTTTTCGAAAATTCTCGCAATCTCAAGAAATTGAGATGTTCTTAAAATGTTGCAAATTTGAATCCGATTGGTTAAATCATTCTTTAGTTATCAGTTATCTCAAAAATATATTAGATCTGAAGAAAACTCAATTTTCGAAAATAGGGGTGAATTCAGTATCTTCTTCCATTTCAAAGCGGGAATCTAATCAAATTTCGAATGCGGGTTTTTTTTAATTTTCATGTCAGCCCCAGATTTTATACGAAAGTGAGAAGGAATAAAATTCCAATTCGTGATGCTTTTCATTTATTTCCTAAGCTTTTATATGTTTTCAAGAAAAGTTTCTTGCAGCATTTTAAACAAATTATGTTTTTTTTTCATTTTATTTCAGGCAACTTTTGGCTGGTGTTGAAAATTTGCGTCAAATGGCGGCAAATATTGAAAAATCTGAAACACGCATAGACTATGATGCAAGTCCAGATTTGTTCTCAGATTTTCTAGACGAATGTAATGATTATGATGAATATCCCGGCGGTGGCCCGGCGTTGTAAATTTTATTTTTTGTTGTTATTTTTTTCTTAATATAAGGCAAAAAAAAAAAAACAACAACAGACACAAAGGCAAACAGATCCACGAAATAAAAAAATACTATAAAACCACAATTTAAAATTAAAGATAAACTATTTCACTATTAAATAATAACAAAAATTAAACAAAATCTTTGAAAAAGAGGTAAAACAAAATTATTATAAGCATATATTTCAAAAATATCATGTTCCCCCTTTGCAGAAAAAAATAAGAGATACATAAATACATATGAAACAAATTGTTTGTTAAGAAGTTTATTTTAATACTAAATTCTGTAGACTTGTCATTGGTATAATTTGTGTTTATATATACATATTTTTTTTTAGAAAAAATCCTTCCTAACACCATTAATTATTATTTTTTTATCATTTATTTATTCTTTTTATTTCCTTTGCAATGTTTTGTTGTATGTATGTAGTATAATTTGTGTGGCATCATTAGAAAAAAATTTTATTTTATATATAAAATACTATAAAAATTATATTCTAAAATGATTTATATAAAATATAATAAAATAACTCGTAATTTTCTAAACAAAAAAGAAACAATAAATTAAATTCATGAGAACAGCAGCTCAGCACTTAATTATACCCATACTAAAGGAATAAACATACAAATAAATCAATCAATCAATCAGCCTGTTTTATTTAATTTTAAGTTCAATATTTTTTAACAAAAGGAATTGCAAACAAAATGTAGTAACTGAAAAAATTTATTTTATTTTCCTTTTTTGTAGGACTGTTATATTTTTTAATACAAAACGAAATATGAAATAATCAAAGCTTTGCTAATGAAAATAAATACAAATTATTTGTTATAAAACAATAATATATGCCTAAAATAAAAACAAAAACACAACTCACTTTTAAATAAATAAATAAAATAAAAAAAACAGAAAAAATTAATACAACACCAAGCTAAACTTATTTTAAAAAGTAAAATGTTAAACATTTTAAAAATATTTATAAAAAGCATTTTATGCCCTTATTGTCGTTCTCAATTCAATGCAGTTTGATAGTCTGAGAATCAACACAATTCTCAACCACAAACTCAACCGTTATTTAAGTTAAGTTGAATGGCAATACCATTGACTCTCACACAAACAAAGTGAGTTTAGTTGAGAACCACAAAAAGAGCATTAGTTTAAAAAAGTTTACTATTTTTTTATTCAGGCAATATTTCATTAATTTTGATTCCGTGGAGGTAAACTGAAAATTTTATTTGAATTTAGTATACATATAAATATGTATGTCCCATTGCATACGGCCAACAGTGAGTCAAACTCGGAAAAGCTTATTCGGACGACATCTACTCAAATGTTGGAATAAATACAAAAGTAAAATAAATATTTATTAAATTTTAATCAGGCCTAATTTCTTAATCGGACTCAAGTTCAATATTTTCACTTCTAATAGAATGAAATATTTTTTATAATTAATGTGATTTTTGAAAAGCTAATAATGTTAACAACCAATCTCATTAGCACTCAATTATATAGACGTGGGTGCTAATGAAGTGCGTGATGGCACAGAAAAATTTCGGCATTTGCCGCAGCTAAGGTCTCCTTTTATAAAATGAGATTAATTAATAAAAATATTGCACTCTATAAGAATTGAAAATACTTTCGAATTTACATTTTATTAACATACAACTTCGAAAGTGTTTTCTTTCGTTTCTAATTGAAGAGTACACTCCCTGAATTTGAGCCCAATTAGAAATTATTCCAGATCAAAATTCATGTATATTTACCAAATTTTTCATCAACAAAAAAAAAAAAACACTTCAAATGTACATACATATCGAGCCTTATTTTCGATTTTATCGTAAGAGACATGAAAAAAAAAATTTTGTGGGCTTACCCATAGTTTAGAATTATAAAAATCACAAAATTTTTGATAACTTTTAAGATAACTTTTATCGTAAAAGTTTTATAAAAACTCAAAAAAGGCTCGATATACCAACAACAAAAACGGAAACGACGGAAGAAGGAACAATACCTTTCATTCGAGCAATCGAATAAATATAAATTTTATTCGAACTATAAACGATGCAGAATTTTGTTCCAATAATTAAATGAAAGAATGCTATTCTAATGGTCGAATAATATTTGTGTTCGAATATAATTTATTTTTCCATTCGGATAAATTTTTTTTTTATTTCATTATTCGAAATAGTATTTTTTGAATAAAATACTGGAATAAAATACAAATGTAGAAGGAGTAATTTTTATGAACAAAACAATTAAAATAAATATAAAAAAAGTAAACATCCAACAGCTGGTAATCGAGTAACTGAATAAATTTTTGAGTTTTATTCGATTATACGACGGAAGGAGGAACAACAATTTTTATTTGAGCAATCGAATAAATTTAAATTTTATTCTAATTAAAAAAGAATAAGTAATTTTCACGAACAATTAAATGAAAAATATTATTCGAATAACACACACAAATTATTCGAATATAATTTTTTTATTCGATTGCTCGAGTAAAATTTTTTATTTCATTACATATTCGAAAAAAAAAATATTTCACTAATACGTTCTCTTCGAAAATACGAATATAAATTAAAAATTTGTTATCGCAAAAAAATTTCAAAATACGTCATTCAATATCGAAAGGAATTTCAAAATACTTCAGCAGAGTATAAATGGGAATATTTATACATTTCGTTAGATATCGAACATTTAGTAATCGAGTAATCAAATACATTTAAAATATTTCGTTTATTCGGCTGAAAAATAAAACAACTTTTATTGAAATAATAGAAGAAATTAAAATTTTATTTGAACTAATAGCGAATAAATTTTTAATTTAAATAAAATAAAAGAAAGAAAAATTGTTGTCAAAATAAACGAATAAATTTAAATTTTACCCAAAAATAAGAAATTTTATTCGAATAAGTGAATACATTTTTGATTTTAATAAAATAAAAGATATAACAATTTTTATTGAAATAATCGAATAAGTTAAAATTTTACTTGAATTCATACCGAATAAAAAATTCTTATTTGAATAATCGATTAAATTTTTAATTTTAATAAAATAAAAACGCGAAAATTAAATAAACATTCAGGTATGTGATCATAAGCGATTGTTTTGAAGATCGTTTTCAGAATAATTTTTAAGACAATCTCAAACTACTGACTTTTCAAAAAGTAAACTACGAGATAAAAAATATAAACAATATAATAAGGGCCATTTCCACAACTTGCCTTTAACTAAAGGAAGGATTATGTCTGACCGATAAATGGCTTGACGTTATAAAACCTTCATTTATTATTTTTTATCCCTTAAATATTATTATTTATAATAATAACAATAAAAAATTTAAGTTGTAATAATGCAAAGATATTTATCGGGCAGACAAAATTCTACCTTTAACTACCTTTAAAGGCAAGTTGTGAAAATGGTCCTAAAACTGTGACACGAAATTTATTAAAATTTTTTGAAAAATCTCTTAAAACAAATTTGAAAATTAAATACAAAACGAATGTTGTCGGCCGACATAATTTTCAGTTCCACTTTGAACTAGAAAACATCAAAATAAGAGAAACATTAAGCAACATTTTCGGACATACTTTTAGGACTGACAATATGTATTATGTTAAGAACTTTTAACGTTGAATCTTAAGACATCCAAAGTTTTTGTGCAGGAAGATGTAAAGCAATTTCTATTTCAAACTTCTTAGACGGCTTTTCTACACGCAAAGTCATGAGTTTGTATTAGAGAAGAAGGTGGCGTGGGCTGAAGTAGTTAGCACGTTGACTACAAAACCGAAGGTCCTGGCTTCAATCCCGGTATCCAACAGTCATTAAATAACAACACCACGTATTTTTCTGATGTGAATTAGTGTCCCTTTGTGTCAGTTGTTGTAGGAAAGTTCAAGTGATGAAGGCATAGTCACTGGTCATTGAACTGTACCGACTTCAGCAGATACTAATCCTAATGTAACATCAGGGTGCCCTTCTTCGTTGTGTACCAGAATCATCGGCGAAGTAAAATAATCTATAAAATGGCTACTAAGCCCACTTTCAAAAAATTTAATACGCCTCATTTAACACCAGAGGCACTGCAACACTGCATTATTAAAAACGTGCAAAAAGCAGAGTTGTAAAAGAATGAAGCTTTCCTCTATCTGTTCCTTCACCACCTGTCTTCTCTATCACTATCCCTTTCCTAAAAAAGTTAACATTCTCTTTTGCCTTTGCAAAAGGAAAAGCCGTCTTATATTGTTAGATTTTTGTAGGTAACATTATGTATACCCCGACGAATATTGAATGTAAAATTCGATCTAAGGACATTTTAAGTCATTCGACATCGATATTTCCATATAAGTTTCATTGAAATATTTTGAAATTTATTTCGACATCGGGTTCCGTACCCCAAATTCGATATCAAAGTATTCATTACAATTTATTCGAATTTTTTCAATGTAATTGTTGTTTTTTGCGTAAAGTATTGCTATATCGACATATCGAGCTTTATTTTCCATTTAATCGTAAGCGACAAAAAATAAATCTTTCAGAAGAAGGTTTTTTTAAAATATTCAAATATGTTTTTGTACGTAAATTGTCGCTTACAATAAAATTTTACAGCCCCTATCTTAAAAGTTATCAACAATTTTGGCATTCTGATAATTCTAAACTATGTGCAGGCCTATAACATTTTAATTTCAATAAAAAAAGTCTATTTTCGATAACATGTCGCTTGCGATAGAATCGAAAAAAGGCTCGATATTTTCCTACTGCCTGGATTTTAAAAAAAATTCCACTCTTCCCATATCGTTACCTAAAATGCAAAACAGCTTATCTAACAATAAAAATTGAAATCGACTTTTTTTATAAATTCCGTGGTATTATTTCATCAAATATTGGCTAGAAAAAACTACCGAAAATCATCGCGTACAAAAACAATAATTTTATTTATTATATTAGATCGCAAAAATTCGCATTAAGCATCTCAATATTTTCCATTTTAACATGTTTTTTTTCTGATTTTGTAAAATAAGGAAAATGTTGGTTAGGGCGTTTTGCGTTGCAGGTAACGATATGTTTCAGTATATATATATATTTTATTTAAAGCTTTTTATATACATACATAAATAATTATACCTAAATAATATACACATTATTTATAAATTTCTATTATTTTGCTAAAACAAATATTAAATTTTATAAGAGAAAGAAAAAATAAAATAAAAAAATAATAGAAGATATGAAATAAAAATAAATAAAAAATGGGCTTTATTTTGTAGTTTGTCAATAAAAATAATATAAAAATAAAAATAAAAAATTCATTACAAAAAAAATAAATTGTGTTTTTTTATGAAAATGATTTAATGTTAGTGCATCCTGCAATTGATATTGTCTAGGGCTTGTCAGTAACGCTACAGTTACACGACCAAGATTTGCATGCAAGTTTTTCACACATACTGGTTGTCAAAAGTAATTTAAATTGAAAGATGTGACGTAGGCTGCACGCAATTTTCAAGCAAATTTATTTTCAATATGCCGTTGATAAGAAAACAGCTAAAACACACATTTTCATCGCTTATATTTAGGTCTATAAACCGCAACACATAATTACATTTTTTACATATTTTTGTTCCTAATAATATTTATTTAATGTTAATTAAAGTTTTTAGGAGGAACATAACATTATGTGTAATAAAAGAACATCAAAATACTATGCCGGCAGAATATTTGAAAACAAAAATGAAATTGGTGTCAGTTGTTTTTTGCCTATAAATTTGAATACACAATTGGAAGGAAAATTTGAAGTCAAAGTCCCATCAAATTCTAAAAGTGTGAATGTATTAGTGAAAAAGTGTGAATGTATTGAAATTTGAAAGGCAAAAGTTGATCGTGTAACCCTCAAGTAAGTTTTTTAAACAAGTTTTCTTGACATTTTATTTTTAGTTCTAAAAATAGCCTTGCACAACTTGTATTGCATTCAGTCTGCAAATTCTATTTTGATATCAATCATAAAGCCGAGGTTTAAGTTGGATTTAGTTATTGCTTTAGATAAAATAAATTTACTTCTTGAATTGAAAGGCCAGTACTTTTCTGTATTTATTTTTATTTTTTTTTATTTTTATTTAAATTCAATTAACTAACCGAGCCATTAAGGCCATATATGGTTAGTAGGCAAACAATGTTACATATAAAAAATAATTCAATTTAATATAAAATTAAACTAATATTAAAAATTATTAATAATATTTACATATAAAATAATAATTGTGTATAGGTATTATGTCTATAAATTGATGCTTAGGATAATATCAACTCGAAGTTACAAAGTACAGGATTTACAATTTTATATTACAATTAAAAAATGAAATTAGATTAAATTTAAGAAATAGAATTCATGTTAAATTTAATAATATTCTCAAATATATACTATTTACATGAGAGCACAAAAGCAATATTTCTGTGTGTAAAAGTTATGAAAGTTATGAAGGCCACGAGATTAAAATATCAAACCATCATCAAATGTAAAAAAGCAAACAACAAATACAAACTACGATTTCAATTACGTATTTCAATTGAATTTAATTTAAAAATATACATATGTATGTATGTATATATGTATGTATGTTATTATTCCATACGTAATTCTAAACACAATCTAAAACTTATGTACTCATGTACCTAAATATCATTCTAGCGAGCATATTCAAAAAGTTTGTTTCGAAAAACAACGACCGAATATATAAACGATTTTAAATGTTGTGGTAAATTATTCCAAATCCTCACGATTCTAACTTGAAAAGAAAAATCAAGGATAGAATTTCTAATGCATGGGAATATTAACTGTGGACTCCTAATAGAGCGTGAAAAAACAAAAAGATGCCGTAAAAACTGGGGAAGATCGTTTTTGATGATTTTATAAAATTTAATTAATAAACGAATATGGATAAAATTCTTGAAATTGCATCCCAAAAAATCTATCACATAATTAGTAATATGAGTACGTACATTCAGATTATAAACAAAACGAACTACTTTGTTCAGAAGACGTTGGTATTTGTTCATAATATACCCTCTAGTCAGCCTAGAACCATATGTCTCTATGTCAACACTCTTTTCTCTAGCGACAATTGCACTAGTTGAAATGTCGACAACTTTCCTTTTAATGCGCGAGTAGAGATACGTTAGAGACAACAGTTCTAGTGTATTTCTGGTGACATTATCAATAAACGCGTCAATAGTTTGTTTTTCTCTTTTATTATGCTATGCAATAATGTTACAAACTTACGTACATATGTATGTGGGTATGTATTTAAGTTTGTTGCCCCAACCCTTATAAAACTGTAGACGAGAGTCACTAAAATTTACTAGTGAATCTTTAGTTCAAATGTCTCCATATGGTTGTAAAAGAATAGTGCTAAATTCTACTGGTAGATTTTCAATGACAACCTTATGTTATATGTCAATAGGCAATTGCACAGGCTGCGGTTCACATATTCAGTTGTACTATTGACAATGTCAATAGTAAATCACCACAATTTTACTATTGACAACGAGCTAGGAAATATCGATATTGTAGACTAGAGCCCCTAAAATTTACTAGTGAATCTTTGGTGCCAATGTCTCCATGTGGTACCAAAAGAACTACTTAGTCAGTATTGCTACAGTCTAGTGGTGGATTTTCAATGACAAGCTAATGTTAAATGTCAATATATAATTACATTGGCAGGGGTACACCTGGTCAGTAGTGCTACTGACAATGTCACTAGTAAATCACTACAATTTCACTATTCGCATTTTCTGAAGGGTATAGCCAGTTGTCCCAGTAAAAACTTCTGCACAATACAGCATATTAGATAAAAGCAAAGCATGAGCCATACGTTTCCTGACAAATAGTGGTAAATAAAGATTTAAAGAATACAAGCGTCTTAATGTAAAATTAATTTTACTACTTAGACAATTTATGTGATCGCCAAAATTCAGATTGGAGTCTATTATCAACCCAAGGCATTTTAATTTTTCAACAAATTGAATCTGAAGACCTTGAATGGCAACTGAAATGCTAAATATTGACCTAGGTGGTTTTTAATTTAAACATAGGATTCATTTGAATTTTTTTACTCGCATCATCCAAAATCGTTAATAAACTATGCTCGCTCTAAAAGTATTTCTTTACACCAACTACAAAATATCACAACTGCAACCCAAGTTCATGTTTTTGTAAATACCCTGCAGGAAATGGAACTGACACAAGACTAGACATGTGATCGGTCTTTAAGTGGATAGGGACCAGTCCGAATTCTAACACTTCCTATGAAGGGGAGCAGTCACTTTTACATGGGGATGGCCTAGGATGGGGTTAATTGATACTTTGTATAAATTTTTTGACTTGTCACTGAACTATCCCACAGTGACCTATTCGGTGTAGAATAATATAATTATTTAAAAATGTCATTCCGACACTTAACTGTAATTGATCAAACAGAATTGCGGCATAAACACATTTTCCATACAAATTGACACAAAAAATCAGCACCAGAAAGCAGTCGATAGACAGAATCTATTTTATTTTGACAACGTTTTTTCTTATGCTCTCATATATAAATACTCATTCTCTCAAGAATGCTACAATACTTTCAATAAATTTCATAGATTTTGTGAACCAACTACAAAAAAAAAATAAGCACAAAAGAAAATAAAACTAAAATTATAGAGCATTTGAAGTTACTGCCGTAGATTTTATTATGGGCTTTGTAAATTTGACAGCGATTTTTCCTGAAGTTGCGGACATATTCTGTTTGATCATTAACAATGAAAACTTATAATTTTTGCTTTTATTGTTACAAATTCAATTATAATTTATTTTTGAGGATATATTTTTTTGGACTCGAACTGACTACCTCGTGCATGACAGGCTTGCACACTACCCACTCCACCACAGAGGCACTCATATTTCAAAAGTACAAACACCTGTTAAGCTTAGGTTAATATCTAAGTATAGTTACGGGACTTGTTCCAGAGTAACTTGTCCATTTGTATCGATTCATTGTCTTTCCCAGCCAAGTCTTTCTTATATATGTATATATACTAAACCAAAAAAAAAATATTTGTAGTACATAATACATGCGCTAGCGGAGTCTTTCTTATATAGACATACTAAAAAAAAATATTCGTAGTACATATAATATATAATATTCGTAATAGTGCCCTATTGAACTATAGATGAACTAATGGAGAATAAAAGTAAACGAACAAAAATGTGTTCAGGTAACATTTACCCTATGAAGAAAGAGATAGTTGTTCCCAACTTGTTCCTCAACATTCAGCTTGATCGACGGCTTACATGGAAACACCACATTGAATCTAGCGAACACAAATGAAGCTTAAATTAACTCCGATACAATGGGTGATTAACTAGTAAAAATTCAATCCTCAGTCTAGGTTGTAAGCTTTTAATATACTTTTGAAACCTTTATGGTGCTACGGAATTCAGTTACGGGTAGCCTGACCAAACATCCCGCTATTGAAATTCTCAATCTCTTATTAAATTTTTATTAAAATGTAACTGATACAAATTCAATCCAAATATTTTTTTAAGTGCAGTTATTGCTTAACTATCCTAATCCCTGTGTGCTTCGTAGTTCAGCTAATTTGTAGAATACAATTAAAATTAAAGAGTTTTAAAATTATCACTCCGTTATTTTCTGTCGGAATCGGCGTAACTTCAAGTTTGTGCTTGTATAGATTTATAATCCTTGACATGAACTTTGTGCTTTAACAGAGCTTTATTAGTGTCTTAACAGGGCTCTGTTAAGCTATAATGCATTTCTAAAGGACTTTTCCAGTAAATGAGGCAACCCAGACGGAAAAAAGTAATGCTCCTCCTTTATTATTGCCCATGAATCTATTTCTGAAAAGCATGCATTTGAAGTAGATACTCGAATTGCCAAGTTTTTAACTTGGCATTTACTGAAGGATACGCACTTTTGGGGAAGTCAATGCTATCGGATAATATTGGTCATACTCGTAGTTTAATGTCCAAGTGGTCCTCTAAAAACGTGCATACTCAGAATTTCTTGAAGTTCGAGTTTCAGGAGTTCTTCAAAAAACTTTAAATTTGCCCTACCTGGTATTAACATTTTCTAATGTTAGAAACTGTGAAAACTGTGTATCTTAAGTCCATACGAAACTGTATATGTGCATATTACACATACCGCTTTCTAAAATATATTTATTTTTAAATCCCAGTTTTTGATGGATCATGTCCCGCTTTCAGCTTCCAATGTAGAGAAAATCCAAAGAAAAAAAAACATGTATTTATATTATTTGATAGGTCCTGGACTCAACTACAATACTAGAACGAGTCCCAATAACTAGAACGAATCTGTTGAAGCTTTTTAGCTTTTAAGATGTTTAGTAATTCTCAATTACTTTATGGTAAATTTTATATAATTCCAATTTTTTTTTCAAGAATTTTGTTGGACATTTTCTGATAAATTTGCATTAGCATTATCGTAATGCAGCTTATAGAAAATATTAAACAACATAGTTACCTTAATATAGAAACCACCTAACTCATTATTTTTTTTTAAATCGATATTTTGGCATTTTTCAATAAACATATGTATTAGATGCATCACGAAAATGGTGAATATGAAACCATTTACACGATATTTCTTCTTTTCCCCATACACTACACCCTACTTTTTTTTAACACTACCATTTTCTCGAGTCCTACGACGTAGCGTACTTGGTTCAATTGTCATAAAATTTTCTGCAGGGTATGTACTTGTAAGTTGTACTCGTAATAGGAAGAGAGCGAAAAAGCATGAAGGGAGAATTTGCTACAACAAGATATTCAGTTCATTGTAGTCATCAGTTGATTTTTTTTTTCAAGCTAAGTGGATCGGTTTCGTCTATTCCATCAAGTATTTAAGTATATTGATACCAAGTAGCTGCACTTGTACAGCTAAAAATATACTACATGTACACAAAATTTCTTGTTGTGCAATTTTCTGGTGTAGCCAAGCAAACAACACAGAATTGTTCGTAAATAGAAAGGGTTTACTTAAAAATTCAGGATTTTCCCATTTTTTGATGGTTGTTGTGAAAAATTGCTGCAACATTAAAATTTAGGTAATTCCATTGTGACGGGCGTGACCAAAATTTTAAATTATTTTTGTTATAATTCAAAAATATAAAATTTATAATTTAAAAAGAGTGTGTTATTCCCAAGGTTGTTAATCTTAAAAATATTTGATAATATGTAGACACTGAAAAAACATAATTTCTGCTCAGAATGACCATCAGAAGGCTGTGAAAAATTTCAGTTTTTGCGAATTTATTACTTTATAATCATATGTGTCCTTATTCTGAAAATCTTCCATGGAATGCAAGAAGATAAGATGAGATAAATTCGAATTTAACTATCAGAGATAGAATGCAAAATGTGTAACATACATAATATAATAATGTTAGGCACATAACAGAGCACTGTTAGCTATTTAACAGTAGCCGCTATATGTATTAATCGTCCCTGTTCTGTAAACCGAATCGATTTGAAATTGCACGATTTCAGAAAACTAACTCCGATAATAGAAATATTTTTCCAGACTTTTTTTTAATTTTTCTATTATAATGATTTTCAAATATCATGGGCCTAATTACGAGTGTCGTATTTCGACTACGACTACGAAGATTTTCCTAATAAAAATAAATGAAGAAAGCCAAAAACTTTGGAAAAATTACATCTTGTGTAAAAATAACAGAAATTCTCGAAAAATTGCAAAATTTTGAGCAAGTCATAATTTTTATTAAAAATCGCTAAAACTCTAAGGAATGCAAAAAAAAACGGTATAAAACGCGAAAATGGCGAAAATTCGCAAACATTTGCTAACAGCGGAATAAAAGCCAAATCTAATACTGTTGAGAAGCGGAAGACCGGCAAAAACTAGCTTTCTTCGAGAACATTGCGAAAATTCGCAAGAAGTTGCAATATTGAAAACAAGCATTGAAATTGATTAGAAATCACCAAACCTGTTAAAAATAAAATGAAGTCGGAAAAAACGGCAAAAACTTTCTAAATGCATTGAAAAAAATCACTTACATTGCAATGAATAACAAATTTAAAAAAAAAATAGATACTTAGCAAAAAAAAAATTGCTAACATCGCAGAAATTGGAATGAGCTGTTGGAAACGACTCTAGCATATGTCTGGGTAGAAGTGTAAATTATTCTAGATGATGTACTCAAGGTTACGTATCAGTTAATTTGTGCAATTTATCAACTTTAATTTGCTTACATACTCGCTACATACACAGTGCAACACGAAAAAATATAACCATATACGGACACCAATATGTGATGACAAAAAAAAATAAAACAAAGAGCCTTTGCTTTGCCCCAAATCATGTACTTTTTTATGGGCCCCAAAGAACACTGTCATAAAGAACAAAAATCGTGAACATATAAAATCGAAAAACTTCATCTTCAATATCAAAATCCCAAAAAAAATTGTAAAAATTCGATTTTTTTTACCTTTTTTCCCCTATTCAGGTCCATAAGTAGCAAACCGTTCAAAATTCAAGGAAACAATCAACTACATAAATGTACCTGATATCTCAATAAACAACTTTCTAGAACATATAAACTTCTTAGGTATGATTCTTAACACCGTTTAGGTAGCCGCAAAAGTGAAAAATTTCATTTGTTTTTTCTTTACTTCAACTGAGATATTATGCTATCTATTACAAAATTAAAAAAAAAATATTTGTGTTATGTTTATAATGTTGATGGCCCTGGACTTGCAAATCGCACTCTCTTAAGTTGTGGATCCAAATCGTCCGAATCTGACTCTGATTCTAAAACTTATGGTGTCCACAGGCTTCCAGACTGCCCCCCCCCCCCAACATCATCAGCTTTTTTTTTTTCTTCAAATACTCAGAGAGTAAATCAAAATTCCGAACGGTTTTCAAGATATGAGCCAGAGAAAATTATTAGTTTTTTTGTAAAAATTACACCTAAGCCCCAAATCTTTGGGGGCCCATAAGAAAAGTGCGTTTACTTGGGGCAAAACTGAGAGACAAGGGTGTCCGTATATGGTTAAATTTCCAAGATTTAAAAAATTACAAACAGTGCTATCAAACCGTTTTATTTCCAATAAAAAAACGACAGCAGGAAGCTGCTTGGTTTATTTCCAATAACAAAGCGATACAATTGGTTTCTATATACACCTAAAACCAGAGCTGTTAAATTACGATTAGTAATCAAGTAGATTACATCGTAGAATCGTAATGATTATATAATTGCCTTTAAAAGAATTGCTGATAAATAATTGATTACGATTACTAATAATCGAAAAGTAATCTGAATTACTTAAAATTACTAAAAAGAATCAAAAGTAGTCAAAAAATAATCCGATTACTTTTAAGGATTACTTTTGATTCTTTTTGATTATTTATTAAGGATCAAAAGTAATCTTTGAAAGTAGTCGGATTACTTTTTGATTACTTTTGATTCTATTTGATTATTTTTAGTAATTTTAAGTAATTCAGATTACTTTTCCATTATTAGTAATCGTAATCACGATTACTAAGTACGAAACTGAATATAATCATTACTTCACCTTTAAAAAAAAAGTAATCAAATTAGTAATCATTACGATTAGTAATCATTACTTAACAACTATGCCTAAAACCCACACTATTTCTAGTTCGAACAAAAAATCGACATTGGATTTCATGACACCGAAGTATTTTTTTTTGTCGGATTCAAATCCAATTCCGATTAGTGGTAATTTTGGTAAAATATGGAAGAGTACGAGTACATATGCTACTCGTAAATGTGACTCAATTGGTCACGTTTCTGAAATAAATTTGGAATTGGAAATAATCGATTTTGAAAAATAAGATTTTTTAGTGAAAAGATTTGTGGTCATTTTGATAAAATATGGAAGAGCACATGTACAGAGTATTACACTATATATAAATAGATGTGGGTTAATCACATATACTTTTTTGTATTAGTTTGTTTTAAAATTCTGGTTTTTTGAGTCGGCTAATAGTCACACAAATTCAAAAATTCCTCGTCTTGTTTGTTGGGTTTATATTAAAGACTCTAGTTTACAACCACATTTAGCATTGTTTTAATAAACTGATTTTTACATATCGTTAATTTATTGCAACATAGTAATAACTCAAAAAATAAAAAAATAAACTAGTTTTGCAGAAAACAGGTTCAAAGTTTTCAATTGACATACAACTCAATGGAGAGATTAACCCCGTGTTTCCACAAGCCAAGCAGTCGAATCGTATAGAAAATCTTGTAAGAAAATCACTCAAAAAGCCAATGCTTTTCATATAAATTTTCTACTCAAGCCGACATTACACACCAGTAATTTGTCCAGAAAATTTTTATAGAAAGCGCTCAAAAAATTTAGTTCTTTTAATATAAATTTCCTGAACTATTGCAATGTTTGTAAAGTTGAATCATTCTGCATTACCAAAAGTAAATTTTTTTTCGAGATGTGTCTATGTTGCACTAAAGGAAAAATATAGCAGGAATTTTCATTACAACAACACAACCTTGTTGCATGTGGTTGTATAGCTGCCACATAAGCATACATGAAACCCACTTATATTATGTGCTTTTTAGTTCCTTCAAAGCTAGGCCCATTAATTAGGTCTTGATGAGAAATCGCTTGAATTCTTGCATGTACAGAATAAGTCATGCATGATGTGAAATATTATTTTTATTATACCCTTGACCAAAAACGCCATTTCCACAATATTCATATGTATACATATTCTGGATCCTTATGGATAGGATGGTCCAGTGAAATCCACTTTCCGAAGCTCGCAGGAAAGCTAGAGACTTTGGCGTTGCACGGATATGTTAATATTTATCTTAGCTCGATTGGTATTGAAAATCAGCTAAATTGAAAAAGCGATTCCCGACATTGATGTTTTTTTGTTATAAGCCAGGGCTGGGCAATTGATTTTCTTTTGGTACACGAAATTTGTTGAAATAATACATTTGTGACTCCCGGAATACTAAAACTAATTTTTTCTTTATTAGTTAAACACATTTTATACATATCGAGCCTTATTTTCGATTTTATCGTAAGCGACATGTTATCGAAAATAGAGTTTTTTTTATTGAAATTAAGATTTTATGGGCCTACCCATAGTTTAGAATTATCAGAATGCCAAAATTCTTGATAACTCTTAAGAAACGGACTGTAAATCTTATCGTAAGCGACAATTTACGTAAGAAAACATATTTAAATATTTAAAAAAAACATTCTCCTGAAAAATTTAATTTTTGTCGCTTACGATAAAATCGAAAATAAGGCTCGATATATTAAAGCCATCTTTGCTCAGTAGTTATTCCCTTTAGAACTAATATTTGTATATTCGCCTTTTTTTGTTGTTGTTAGAGCCTATTTCACCAAATTATTTAAATATCAATTCATATTTAAATGTCGTTTTTTTCATAAAAAAAATGAATGAAAATCGTCATTTAAATATGAATTGATATTTAAATACAGTTGGTGAAATTGGCCCTCAGTGTTGCTGCTGCTATGTAAAGCACCCCATACACATTTCAATTTAATTGTCAGTTGACTCTTTCAATTGAATTGATTCTTGGCCACACACTTCATAAACTGAGTTGAACGATTTTCATTCAATTTTTCATAATTACAAATTTAAAAATTTAAAACTTCTATTGCATTCATTCATTCATTAATTTTTATATTTTTTATTTAAAATTCACTGAAATTAAATACAATTCTAAAAATACATAACTTTTTCTATACAAAATAAAGCTATAAACATAAATTTTGAGAGCTAATCAAGAGACTCGAACACACATAGCACAATCGAATTGAAAGATTTACTAGTCAACATGAAAATTCAAAATCTTTTGATTTTTCTTCAACCAACTCGGCAACTGCCAAACTAATCAATTTACAGAGCCATACACGCTTTGATTTGGGGACAACAACCGACTCAATTGAAAATTGAATTGAATCAAAATTTTACGACTGCTTCTAATTGACAGAAATAAAAATTTGTTTTTGATGTTTTTGTAAATGTTTACAAATTTAATAGTAATCTGTTAAGGGCGTGTGTCCCCGCCCACTTTTTAAATGCAACATTGAGTATTTTTCAGAGCTCAGCATGTGCGCCAGATTTCATAAAATTCGGTTAAATAGAAGCACGTGAAATATAATACATAATACATTTTAATGGGTGTGGCTCTGCCCATTTTTCAACTTCGAGACTATTTCGCCACGAGAGTCTAAGTGTGTGCCAAGTTTTGCAGCAATAGGATGGGTGATGGGCGTGCTTCCGCCCACTTTTTTTTTTGGCACTGGGACCAAATACAAGCTTTACCCCTTCTGACAAAAAAAAAGAGGATTTTTAAAATCGGCGTAAAAGTTACTGAATTATGAGTAACAAATATAATAAAGACATGATAACCGGTTGAAGGCCATTTCTGAAACTTCCCGTTAAAATTTGAGGCATCTTATAAACTTTTTAAGTCTATAAAAATCAGTGAATATCTAAAATCGATTTGACTTTTGAAGCTACTAAAAATTTTTTTAGAAATTTTTCGACAACGATTTCTCCCAAATGAATCACTGGATTTTAGTTAAATTGACAGCAATTGACATGTCTTCGATCAGCTTAGTAGTTAAAAATTTGTTTAAGCAACAGTTTTGTAAAAAAATTTATTTTCGAAAATTTTCGAAATGTAGCAAACGAAATGCATTCACTATCTTACAGCATCTAAGTGAGCTCAAATTCTTTTTTCGGCAAATTTGCTTCTAATCCTTGATGTTTACATACATACATAAATCCATTCATCCATAAGGATATCACCTCGAAAATAATCAGAAACGACTCCCAGGCCTTCAAAAAGTCGAAATATGATGAAAGCTCTGTGTTCGAAAATTTTTGTAAAATCAGTAGCTTCCTATAGCGGGAAGTTTAAAAATACAGACGAATTGATAACCTTCTACATTTTTAAAGTTTTTTTTTTTTTAAATAGTTGCAGCTGCAAAATGCATAGTGTAAATGGGGCCCTACATACAAATGTATGTAAGTACTTTGCATGTAATAGCGAACGTATCAATTTACCTTGTATATATTACTGCCGGTCTTTCTTTATTTATGGTACAATTGCCTATGGAAATTTTTATTTAGTTGCGTAGTTGAGTTCGTTGTGGACAGTTGAGTTATGCAAATGATTAAAATGTTTTCATTTTAATTTATTAATAGAAAAAAATAACATTAATTTGAATAAAAACAAGTGTTATTGTGCAAGTGTAAACAATAATTAAGTGCTACTCGATTTAAAAAAAAAAATTACATATTTAAAAATAAAAATAAAAACAGAAGTTCAATACTGTGCCATTATATAAAATGATGTCCAAGAATATTTTAGGTATTTTTTTTTCTAAAAAAATTATTTTAAAAGTAGTTACAAGTTTATAATATCGAAATAACTGAATCTGACTTCAAGATTGAAATGGCAATTTTTTCAATATAAATATTTTATTTTTATTTTAACAGATTGTTAAAAGAATATTTTAACATATTTTCCAGCTTCAAACTATTAATTGTATAAATTTCTGTTTACAAAATAATATTATATAGTAAATTTATTTTTAGACCAATTTATTTTTAATATGCAACATTTAAGTCTTATCAGTTGAACTTTAATTACAAATTCAAAATATATGTATTTTATTCAAATTCAAGTGTCAACTATTTCATAGTCACGTTTTTATTCTTTAAAAGAAACGATTACGACTTTGTATTATTGTTGCTAATTCAATGCACTATTTTAAATAAAACGTACTTAGTCTTTAAATGACATCAAATGAACAATAGAAAATTTGTTTAATACGAGTAGAGCTTAAGAATACATTTAGAGTGTATGATGTGAAAAATGTGTTTGTTTAGGGAAGATGATTTTTAAATTAATAGCAATGCATTAGGTTATATGTAGTGACAATGAAATAGTCGAACACAAATCACAATGAGGAAACTTTTTACTGGGGCAAGAGGTCTTGTCTATATTATACTGGTTCACACGCGACCAGGGTGACCGATGACTTTTTTGCAAAAGTGGCGCCAAATAGGGGATTTATAAAAAAAGGGTCAAAATTAAAAAAAAAACGAGAAAACTACACTAAACTTTTTATTTTTAATGTATTTTTATATAACTCACCCTAAAAAAAGGGGGACAAAAAGTGGCAAGCTAGTCGAAAAAGTGGACAGGCAGTCGAAAAAGTGCACAGAGAAAACAGTGTCTACTAAATACCTCATAAAATAGAACAAAATTAATAAGAAATCTCTATGGTTTTTTTCAATAAGGAAATCTTATTAATTTCATAGGGATAACCTTTTTGAAAAAATCAAGAAGAAATCTTCTAGTTTTTATAGGTTATCTTATTGACTTTTTCAATAAGGTTTTCTTCTTGGTTTTATTAGGCGACCTCATAACAAATAAAAAAATTGCGTCTTTATTCTCTGTATGTACTTATGTATTTTCATTAAAATTCTATACCATATACATACATATGTATGTAATATATTGTAGATGTTATTTATTTATACATACATACTTACATACACATTATGTTATATTCTTAACTAATTTACTCACCAAGTATTGAACCAGAAAACTTCTGACTGATAGACACGCACTCTAACCAATATGCTAACAAGCAGCCTGAATAACCATTGAAATTATTGTGCAAACATTCTTATACAAAAATGAAAAAGATTATGAAAAAAATATATCTATTATAGATATGACATAACAAGACACCTCATAAAATCAAGAAGATTTCCTGATTAAAAAAATCAATAAGATGCTTTACACATAATCATATAGGAACCTAATAAAATCAAGAAGAAAACCTTTTAAAAAAATTAAGAAGGCAACCGAATAAAATCAATAAGAAATCCCTATAGTTTACCTAATAGAATCAAGAAGTTTTTCTCTATGGATTGTTTTTTTTTGGTGCCAAAAATAACGGAAATTGAGTAAGAGAAGTTTTGAATAATAAGATTTCTTCTTGATTTTATGTGGCTTTCTTCTTGATAAAATTAATAAGATTTACCACATAAAAACAATAAAGAATCTCTATGAAAAAATCTTCGCTTCTTTCTGCTGGGATACCCCTTAGCCTAAAAACGTTTCATAGAGAAAATGTTCTTGATTCTTGAAACGGTCACGCTGCACGCGGCAATTTCAGTTGAGCAACTTCCGAGCTTATGGAAGAGAGAGGAGAGGATAATGAAGAGGTGAGCCATAATATATTCCTCTCTAGCATATCGAGCCCTTTTTTCGATTTTATCGTAACCGACATGTTATCGGAAATAGACTTTTTATTGAAATTAAAATTTTATGGACCTACACATAGTTTAGAATTATCAAAATGGCAAAATTTTATCGTAAGCGACAATTTACGTACAAAAACAAATTTGAATATTTTAAAAAAACCTCCTGAAAAATTTAATTTTTGTCGCTTACGATAAAATCGAAAATAAGGCTCCATATGAACAAAAAAGTTGCTGTGTGTGAAGCGGAAATTATTAAATTTTTTTGCGTTGGTGTTGATAGGTAAATAGTGTGAAACACTAACCTTCCTGAAGCAGTGAAATCTCAAGATAGTTTTAAAGATGCGTAATATAAAGAGGGTCAACTCAAAATTTACATCTTATATATAAATATGGCGCACATTTTTTGTCATACACTTTTAAGCATCTTATCGTCCACCAACATTGGTGAAACATATATGGTTTAAAAGGTATTTTTGTGTAGATATGCAAAAAAAAATTTAAATTTCCTTGAAAAAAATACTACGTTCTTCTTTGTTTTTGTTTTGTATATGTGTATGTATGTGCTTATAATAAATAGGTGTTAAGTGGTCTAATTTATAAACTCTTATATCACAAAGTGGAGTACAACTCTATTTTTTTGTAAAAGAGTATAGAGGAAACGATGTAGGATTTTTACAGTTGCAAAAAGTGAAAATTGAAATTTTTTTAGTTGAACCTCCTTACAGGAATAAGTGGCACATACTCGTATATATGTATGTATATAAAAATATATATAATAAATATATAAATATATGTATATATAATTTATTCGTTAGTCTCGTTATTCGCTTAAATACAGAGTCAGTTTAAAGACAAAAACAATAGGGGTAATCCTAAAAAATAGTATAAGATAATTATAGCAATTGTGTATCGAAAATTACGATACATTTCGCGATTGTGACGGATTGGTTTCATACCGCTGGTCGATTGTTTATTTTTCTATGTTATCTGTCTGAAGTGCACATATGCTATATTTATAAAATATATTTTTTTTTTCAATAGGATATAGGGTAGGGTCAGCGGGTAATATCTGCCTTGTGTGAAATTCAAAACATACACCGCAGAAAACTTGGTGACAATTGATCCAAATGTACTCGTCCTATGACTTGAGCAAATGGGAGTGTTACCAAAAGTACGGAGTAGTGTACGGTGATAAAAAAGACAACATATCGTGTAAATGGTTACATATTCGCCATTTTCCTGATGTATCGTCTTGATCTTGGGCCAATTTAATTGGGACTCGTTTTAGTATTGTAGTAAACGGCATAATATAAATATAGAAGGTACTTCCATTCTCTCTTTGTTTTGAAAAATAAGGACTTTTGAAGTTTGTTTTTTTGAGAGAAATGTTCCCATATAGTAAAAAATTTAAATCTTTCCGTAGAAATTTTTTACAAAAATGTGTAATATCTTAACAAAAATTTGGGAGTAAATAAGGTGATATACATAACTACATATCTGTGAAGTTTGAAAAGTGGTTATGTAATAATTTATCTCATATTTTTAAGTTTTCTGCCTAATACAAATCTTTTAACTATATAGGCATCTAAATTTTTGGTTGATGATTTTGATTAGTTTACAATGAATTTTCATTAAGTTTAACAAATATTGATTGATATTGCATTTTGTTTAATCTACATAATTCGTTTCTTGTTAATTGTAACATCCTTTTCTAAAAAAATTGGTTAAACAGATCTTATAGGCTCTTAGCCAGTGTTGGCGAGCACTTGGAAATGAGGGCAGCTTAAAAAATGCTTCACTCATATTTTTACTTAATTGTTTAAATTATACATTCTGTATTTTATGAAAACAATTTTGAAATAATTTTTTAATAAAATTTTAAAAACAAACAGGAAACTGAGGGGAAATATTAAATTAATACGGTAGCACGATTTTACCGGAAACTTCACAATCCTAATACTTGTCAGATAGTGAATCTCAAGAAAAAAAAATTAGAGAATGGAAGTACCTTATATATTTATATCATGGTAAACGGCACTGAACATGTTCGATGCGGTTGAATACAGGAACTATCAAATAGTGTAAATATAATGTTAATAATTCCATCCAATGTGACTCTGGAACCAGTCCCGTAAGTCCAAATTTACACTAAGAAAGTCTTATTGCTAAGCTGATTATTTTGTTGGAGAGAGAGACGATGGGAACATAAATTTTTCTTTTCCCCTCGTCTCTCTCTCTCCTTAGCTTAGTAATAAGACTTGCTGAATGTAAATTAGGACTAACTATAGTTAGATATTAACCTAAGCTTAACTGGTATTTATACTTTTGAAATATGAGTGGCAATGTGGTCGAGTGGGTAGCGTGCAAGCCTGTCAAACAGGAGGTTGTCAGTTCGAATCTCAAAAAAAAATCTGGATTAAATATAAAATGTCATTGCATTTTGTTGGACTGAAGACTTGAAGTTCAATATACTTTACAGAAAATAATATAGTATTCTTTGTATTTTTAGTTTTGAGTTATTATGAATTATTATTACATATTTTTTTGTTACTTACATATAAAATAAATCCTCAACACAATACATTTCTAACAATAAAAAAAAAACTATAAATGTTCATTGTCACAGTTAAATATATATATGTATATGTATATAATTTATATTATTATACACCGAATACGTCCCTATGCGATAGTTCAGTGACAAGTCACAAGGTGCATACAAAGTATCAATTAACCCCATCCTAGGCCTTTCCCATGTAAAAATGACTGGTCCGCTTCATAGGAAGTGTTAGAACTCGGACTGGTTCCTATCACTTGGGGACCGATCACGTTACTAGTCTTGTGCCAGGGTAGAGACACCTGCATCAAAAAGTATTTCCAAGTGGTCGACAGGGTCGCCAAAATCCATTTTATCTAGATTTTCTTAATATATATTTGAAAATAACTTTGTTTTTATATAAAACATATATTAATATAATATTTTTTTAAATAGTGGTATAAAAATTTAGCAGAAAATCGCCAAAAGTAAAAAATAAAATCGCCAAAAATTATTTCTCATAAATTGTTCTCATCCAAATTCAAAGCGCAGTAATTAGTATAATTAATATGAGAAAAATCATCAAAATCAAATTAATTTTATTTCTCGCAGACGAGTTTTGGTAAGATTTATTTTTGAAACTGCTCCTTCAACAAATTAATTTTCCTGAATTACAATAACTTTGAAGTTAAATTCTGTTAAAAAAATAGCCATAAAAATCGCCAAAAGTGGATTTGTACTGATAATTTTTTTATATATAGCGTCCACAGAAAACCGGAGTGTATTAGTACAACTTGTATGTATAGCCAAGCGAGACATTTTACACATATTTGAATTGTTTACAAAAACTAAGTTACTGCTGCCATGACATCATTAAAAATAACAACACCACGCATTTTTCTGATGTGCATTACTGTCCTTTGTATCAGTTATTGTGGGAAAAGTTCTAGTGATGCAGGCATAAGGCACTGGTCACAAAAACTATACCGACTTCATCAGATAATAATCCTAATGTACATCAAAGCGCCCTCCTTCGTTGTGTAGCAGAATAACTGGCGAAGTAAAATAATCAATAAAATAAAATGGCTACTAAGCACAGCTTCAAAATTTAATACGCCTCATTTGACATCAGATGGCGCTGCAACACTGCATTATCAAAAAATGTGCAAAGAGCAGAGTTGTAAAAGAATGAAGCCTTCCTCTATCCTATTTCTCTTCCTTCACCTGTCTTCTCTATCACTATCATTTCCCTATCACCCTCTCTCACTATCTTCTCTTCAATTAACAGGTAACACAAAGGAATCATTGTATTAGACCCAAGTGAGCTGGACTCTAAATTTCACCCTTCCTTACCAGCAGCCTGCTAACCTAACCTAACCTAACCTAAAAGAAAAGGCTATCGAGTTAAAGAATACACAAGTTTTAACTTGTATTGAATACTTGACTCTATTAAAATATATCTTTACATCTTTGATGAGCTTTCTGTCGTTAAGCAGCTCTGGGTCGAAGAATATCATTTCGCGTCATCGGAATTATTTGTTAAGTGCGGTCAGGCTTAGTCCTGTTGTTAGGCCTTCGAGAGTTTTTCGTCTCGCTCGCACTGGTTGACTGATCTGCCACGGATAACCGTATAATCTAGCGGTTTTTTGTGGAATTTCTTTAACAATCACGTTGCTACTTCCTATGTGAAGGCATAGGTCGTACAGTCAGGCACGGAACTTTTTTGAAAATACTGTTAATAACATCTTGGGCATATGGTTTAGTTACTCCGCCCATATTCGTGCAACACCATACTATGTATATTTACTTTGTATAGTATATTTAATAAATAAATAAATAAATAAATAAATAAATAAATAATATTATATAAAAAATTAATAGTACCGAAGTTCGCAATAGCGAAAATCTATCGTATTTCCTTAAAAAGCTTGAGCTGGCATTTTTAAACTATTTTTTTCGAATTCAACAGCCTTGAAACCATATAAACTGACCTAGAAATAATTTTGCCTAGCTTGGTTCGGCATTCGTCCCACTGTGCGTCGCTGGCATAGCTAGTTATTTGACAAAGTCAAATCATAAATTTAGGGCTTAAAAGATAAAACCAGAAGCTGAGTTAAACCAAATTTGGGATAAAACTAAATTTTCACAATTCAATTTGTAACTATTATGCATTAAACACATTCACCACAGCAAGCCACCGACTACCAAATGTCAAGGATAGAATACACATGTTTATATGAGAATGATTCATTTGAAAGCAGCAAGGCAACAGGGCGACAGGTTGTTGTCTATGCTGATTTTGTCGTTGTACTACAATTAAACTAATTTCTATTTCTTTGGCTATAATGAGCAAATGCAGTGTTGCCAGTATAATACCAAATATTGAATGAGTGATATCGTACAATTATTATTTACCAGAAACAATATCCAAAAATTTATGTAAATAATAAATTGATTCATTTTTGTACTTTTACATGAAATAAGTACATTTTAAAAGAGTGTATTTGAATATCAGGTGCCGTCTTCAAAATAATTAAGTAGCTGGCTACGAGGCGACAAATGCTGCTATCGGCATTTGAAGTCGTGTGTTTGTGTAGCCTGCTGCGGTGAATGTGTTTAATGCATTATACCGGCGTTAGTGTACTCGTATTCATAAAAAAATGCTAAACGGAACTTAACTTTAGAAAACACACCTTAATTTAAGAAATTACAATTAATATTGTAAAATTGGAGACGTAATAACAAACTTATTTATTTTAAAGTCATCAATTTCCCAACAAAGCACTAAATGTAAATATTTTAAAGATTTTCTCTAACAAGCAAATTTTTTTTTGTTAATACAATTGGAAGTAATCTTTAAATCTGACAACTCACACAATTACTTTCACCCACTAGTGTGTGATCTATGTACATATTTTTGAAAAAATAACACTGTTAACAATTAAAAACATTTGCATAGAAATGACTAAATGATTTTAATTAAGTGTGAATAGCAATTGATTTTTAAATTAATACTGAAATGAAAATAAATAAATAAACATTAATAGCGAAAGAAATTGGAACTGAATTAATTTTAGGTACATATCGCTCCTTTATTGCAACAGAGGCATAAATCAAAAAAAGTAACTTTACAGAAAATACATTTTAAAGTTTTAATTTGCATATGTGCCCGTAATTATGAAAGTGGTATAAGTCATATACATATTTCTCTGGTCGAAAGATTCAGTAGATTACAATTGAACAAACCAAAAAATGTTTTTATATTATGCAGCATTTTAATTTAGGGTCATGGTAGTCCCAGTTAATATAAAAATATTTACCCCCATATTCATAAAATTTAAAACGAATTTAAAATGTTTTTTTAATTCAAAATTTTCATACAAACTTTTCCTAAAACGGATTTAAAATTCATTTTATTTTTTTATGTATACTGGGGGGTTAATATTTATTAAATATTTATTGTAGTTTTTTAAGATTTATTTAATATTTCGAAGCAAAAAAGCACATGACTTAGACCACTTTCATAATTAAGGGCACATATGTATGTAAATACAACTCAATGAAGATATAAAAATATTTTCTTTTCCCAAGTGGTGCATGTACAAGCCTTTTTTACAAAATGCAAAAATGCATTTTTTGAGATATGTCTATGTTGCAATCAAGGAACGATATGCATGTGCGTATTAAAGTGCAAAAATATATAAAGAAAAAATTGTCTCAACAGAGTTTGAAGTAAAAATTTTGATTTAATGTTCAAATTAATTATATTAATTGTAGATGGTTAAAAAAAAAATAAAGAATTTCATTGCTACGAATTAATTATTTTTTATTTTGAAGTAAACCTTTTCAAAAGGCATAAATTACTTTTGCTATTTATTTCACCTGAACTGTGCTAACAATCGAATTTATGGGCCCCCAACGGAATTTTATCTAAACTTGACTCTAGGGAATATAAGAACTACAGATAAGGTTCAATCACATATTACTATCTCTAATTCCTCTACTCCATATGTTTAACGTTTTATAATTGATTTAATTATTGTTATTATTGATATGTGCCCATAGAACAAACAAATTTAATTAAATGAATAATAATGATGAAAATACATAATAACTTAACGGGATTAATCAATTGGAATATATTATTGTATTTCCTTTAATGAAATGAAATGTTAAATTAATAAATTATGCGAGTCAAAATTATTGGAATAAAATTTATAATTGCTCAATTCACAACCTATTGGAGGGGTGGTTGCTCATTTATGAGTTGTAATTTTAATTAAAATATTCCCCCTTATTGCTAATGGCGTTGTCGACGTCACATCAAGACGACAGTAAAAATTATCAGTTGTCTACTCTTTGTCGCAATAAGGGATATTGTTTGTCAACAAATATTTACTTATATCGAAATTACCAACAACGTTAGTACGACCTAGGGGACTTATGAAATATGTGAATTGATCATATGTATGTATGTATATTATTGAAATAAAGTAAATATTATTCGAATAAAATAGTTGCAATAAAAATTATTCCAATAAAATTTTTACCCCCATATTCATAAAATTTTAAATGAATTTGAAATGTATTTTATTTCAAATTTTTCATACAAAATTGTCCTAAAATGGATTTCAAATTCATTTTACTTTTTTTATAAATATGGGGGGTTACAATTTAAATTTAACATTTTGTTGGAAAAAAAACTCTTCGAATAGAAATTATGACAATAAAATTATTCGAACAAATTTGACTTGAATAAAATCATTCGAATAAGTATTGTTCGAAAATTATATAAAACAGATTTTTCGAACAAGAAATTATTTTAATAAAATTCCAATACAAATTATTCGGCGAAAAACGACTTAAATTAAATTATTACCACCTTATTTATAAAAATTATTATCTTTTACCCGCAGTTCCGCTCGCGTTGATCTGATATTTTGGAAACTACTCGTATACTTAAAATTTATGAATGTTTTTATATTCTTATGACTTGAATAGGCTAATGTTCGTATCGCTTTTTAAGCCAAATTAAATGTGATAATTATTAATGAACAAATAAATAAAGAGTTATTAAATGAATTTATTTTTAAATTAAAATTTGTTGATTTGACTGTAAGGATATTTTAGTCCATTGGCGAAAATAAAATAAATAAATAAATACAAATTAGTTGAAATACTTTAATCAGGAGAAAATTGTTTGAATGAAAATTAACATTAATCGATTAAAAATTATTCCAATGCAAATTGTGTGACTAAATTTATTTTTAAATAAAATTACGATAATAGGGCATTTACATTATCTTAAAATTTAGTACTTACGAGATATTGAGCTAAATCTAGCTAATTTGTACTAGATTTCCCATAAAAAACAAAATCTAGATTGTGAGTAGATTTGTAGGAAATCTACATAAAATCTAATATATTTATTTTATTTGCACTACCCTGTACATAATATTTATATAAAAGATGATTGAATTAGCTACGGCCTCCTTGAAAAGGTGTGTGACTTGGCTACATTGCATTGTTTGGTTGTAGTTTTAGAAATTTTTCAGTTAATGGGGTTTGTTTTGGATACAAAAGTCTTTATAAATGTCAAAAAAAACTTGGTGTAAACGGTATAGGTTTTCATAAGGATTTTAATTAAAATCTCCTAGATTTTGTGCAGGTGTAAGTGCCCTATAAGAAACTATTTGAATAATTAATGAATTTATTCTAATAAAATTAATTGAAATAGTTTGTTCAGGAGAAGCAAATTGTTGGAATGAAAATATTTAAATATTATTCGACTAAAAATTTTTTCGAATGTGAACGCAAGTGCAGGAATTATTAATTAAAGATTAAAATTAAAAATTGTTGCTGCTGAAACCTTTCATCAGAAGTAAATTAGCCATACAAATTCTAAATTATATATATTATATTTTATATAATTTTATTTAAATAGCTTTTTCGACCTTTCTTTAATATTACAATATACATATAAATAATCTAGCTTAAGGTCTTTGTTTTTTATTAACAAATATTATTATAATTAATTCCAAAGTTTCGTTACCTCTTTGTATAGCTTCCCTGAGGAAATATTGGAATTAATTAGCTTTATTTTGTTATATTTATATGTACACTAGCTTTCACCCGCTTCTCCGCTCGCGTTAATCTAATATTTTTCAATGTTTTGATATTTGTTATTCACTGACAATGTTAAAATAACTTCAGTAAAGTGCGACTTTGACTCTCGCACGAAGGGTCCGTACATTGGGACTTGAGCATTTTTTTAATATATCGTTTTTCTGCGTTTTTTCAGCTGAAATGATTTTTTTTTTGTTTTTTTTTTCGCTTTTTTCTCGTTTTGGCGATTTTTTTCAGTTTTTGGCGTTTTTTCCATTTTGGCGATTTTTTTAATTTTGGCGATTTTTTTTTATTTTTGGCGATTTTTTCCCTTTTGGCGATTTTTTTCATTCTGGCGATTTTTTTAATTTTGGCGTTAAAATATATTTTATGTTTTATCTTTCATTATTAGAGACATTTCGAATAAGTTCTAGTTAACTTACTGACTGTTAATGGCAACTATTTAGTTTTTATTTAATTTTTCTTTTAAAGTTCCCTCAGCCCGCTTAACAAGATGCTCTTCGACATTGCATTCCAAGGCAGCAGCCGCTCCCATGCCTTTGTTGCAAAATGAAATGCCCGATTGCGACTTTACACCGCCCCAATATCAAGGAATAAGCTATGAAAATATCAAAGAGTTGCGCAAAAATCATTTGACGCCTAATATACAAGCATACTACAAGAAACCATTGCTGATACACACGGGTCATATGCAATGGCTATTTGATCATGATGGCAACAGATATTTAGATATGTTTGGTGGTATCGTAACCGTTTCAGTGGGCCATTGTCATCCGTAAGTGAAATTGGATTTTACAATACACATACATACATACATATTTTAATTACACTTCTTTTAGTAAAGTGAATAAGGCTTTGCAAAAGCAAATGAACGAGTTATGGCATACCACCAATATTTATTTGCATCCCAAAATCCATGAATATGCCTCACGTCTGACTGCCAAATTTCCGGGAGACTTGAAGGCCGTTTGCTTTGTCAACTCTGGTTCGGAGGCCAATGATATGGCCATGCTATTGGCTCGTCTTCATACCGGCAATCAAGACATATTAACTTTGCGTAATTGTTATCATGGTATGTCGCCCTATACCATGGGTTTGACGGCTCACTCAACCTGGCGCTTTCCTTTGCCTGGCATATCGAATGGCATACATCATGTCATGAATCCTGATCCCTATCAAGGTATATGGGGTGGAGCCAATTGCCGTGATTCTCCCATACAAACGGATAGAAATTGTGATTGTTCCTTAGATGGCGGCTGTAAGGCTAGCGACTTATATTACAAAGAATTGGAGCAAACATTTAAATATTCTTTGCCAAGAGGGAAAGTGGCGGCTATGTTTGCTGAGTCTATACAAGGAGTGGGTGGAACAGTACAATTTCCCAAGGGTTACATAAAGAAAGCGGCCGAATTGGTTAGAGCTAATGGAGGTCTATTCGTATCGGACGAAGTTCAAACTGGTTTTGGCCGTACTGGCGAACATTTCTGGGGCTTTGAAAGCCACGGAATCATACCAGACATTGTAACTATGGCTAAAGGTAAATAATGCAGTTGAAAGCTACAATCAATAAGTAATAATCAGTACCTGGATTTAGTAACTTTTTGACAACCGAAAATCGTAATATTAATCGATATACATATTTATTCGTTTGTGATAACTACGATAGTGTACATCTGCGTTTTGCTCGCCAAATACAAAATGTCAAAATAAGCGTAAAGCACGAAGAAGAATTAAAGAAAAGCTAAATGAATTTGAACGTGTTATTTTACTTCTTTACTTCAACCGACTAGCGAATATCGTTAAAATATGTTATTGAATAGCAAAGTCGACCAATTTTCGTTATATTTATTATAGCGATACGATTATCGTAATAAAAGTCACTGAATTTAGGTGCAGGTATGCAGTGGAAATCGAACGATTTGAAAAGATGTGATCAATTTCGAATGAATTTGGGAATCACTTTTAAGAAAAAAAAATTTAATGCTAATAATTACCCCTACCGTAAAAACAAGACGAGCATTATATTCCCTTGAAATTTTTTTTCCGTCGAACAACAATTTGCTATCGTGAATTTCCTGTCAATTTTTGTTCGCTTCGAAACAAGGCACATTCACAAGGTAGTAGCGGAAATGCAGCTGAGCTATTTTTTTTTTTCAAATTAAAGTTCATCCGAAACTTCAAAAATTTTTTACGAAAGAGAAATTAAAAGAAAATGTAAAAAAATTTCAATATGAAAAATATTTTATTAAAAAAATGCTGTGAAAACAAATCTAAAAATATGAAAGAACTATTAAAAAATTGTGAAAAGTGCCGTGGAGAAATATTTTCAAATTTATGTGAATAATTTTTATTATTATTATGTTAAAGAAATTATATTTTTGAAGTTTTGAATGAACTACAGCCCATGTTGTTTTTTTCATTGTTGTATTTTTTCATTGTTTTTGTAATCCTGATATTACCTGGAAATGAATTTGCCTTGCTTCGAAATATATGATTTTTGTTTTCAATACAACACAGACGTTTAAAATTTAAAAATATAATTTTTTGAACCAAAAAAATTATTTTCTATTAGAATTATAATATATATATAGATATATATGTGACCTGGTCTATGAAAAGGTGGCTTATGACTCAAAAACAAAATTTCGAGAAATCAGCTGTTAAAGATACACAATGCATTTCGTCAGTTTCTCGGTAGTTGTTCTCCTTTGTTCTGTTTCTGTTGTTTTACCTATAATGTCTGTCGATGAAGAATTTTGCAAGTTAGGACTTTCTGCTTTTCACCATGTTAAAGAGCCTCTCAAAAACTATCCGAAACAAAAAAAAAGTGAAAAATAATTTTTTGAGTCATAAGACCGGGTCACACACATATATATATATATATATATATATCAATTTTTAACGAGACAATTGACTCTTAATTGTGGGAAAAGCATTAATAACACAAATTAAACATTTTAAAAACCCCCCGATATATATATATAGAAAAGATGTGACATATTCTAAATGGCTGGGCTGATTCTCTTCAAACTTACTCGTAACTAAGAACACTCTCGATTAAATCATCTTTCAAACAGAAAAAACTAAATCAAAATCGGTCCAGCCGTTTGGTCTGCACATGGACTCGTACATCCACACATATACACAGACATACACTACAAACATATAGGTGTGTCATATGTTTTGGTCGGGGGTTAAAAATATTTAACAAAATATTTGGGAAATCAAAATAATGAGCAAATCTTTTTTTTTCTACTTTAAAATTGATTCGATTTTACAATCAATATCCATTACATGCCTGAATAACTTTTTCTTTTATTTATTTTAGGCATTGGCAATGGATTTCCCATGGCTGCGGTGGTTACAACACCCGCTATTGCCAAATCCTTGGGCATGGCGTTGCACTTTAATACTTACGGCGGAAATCCTATGGCCAGTGCTGTGGGTATTTCTGTACTTGATGTCATAGAGGAAGAACAATTGCAGAAGAATTCCTTGGAAGTAGGCAACTATTTCCTCAAATGTTTGGCTGAGCTGAAAGAACGTTATGAAATCATAGGTGATGTGCGAGGCAAGGGTCTCATGATTGGCGTCGAACTGGTAACAGATCGTGAGACCAAAAGTCCTTTAAGTGTGCCTCATGTCTTGGAGATTTGGGAGAAATGTAAAGATATGGGCGTTTTGTTTGGTCGCGGTGGTCTTAATGGCAATGTAAGTATTCTTCATGGCTTCATAGATTATATGTACATACTTATTTGTTTTTTCAGTCATTATAATTTCAAAATTTGTGCGGGTGTTGTTTTGGTTTATGCTTTTTACTGTCCACTGATTTTAAGGTTTAAGCTTTCCTTACTTTTCTGTGTTAAAAACTTCCAAGTTTTTATAAAGCAAAAAAGAAAAAAACATTTTTTGCGATAAGACTGATTTTTCAGAGTTTTAGAAAAAATTTCGTTTTGTTTTGTGTTTGTGTTCCTTAATTTAAAAAAAAAATCCTCTATTCCTAAATCAAGCTTTCCCTTCATATATGTTTTTTTTGCAGATTCTACGCATTAAACCTCCCATGTGTATTAGTAAAACGGATGTTAAATTTGCTGTGGACGTATTTTCTAGAGCCATTTCGGAATGTTTAAGAAAACAGTGAGACATATTAGGACCCATGCACAATACTAATTGGTTGATAAATTGATCGTGAAATATATCCATACATATATAAATTTTCTAGATTTTTGTTTAGTTTAAATGGTGACGGAGACCGTCTTTTTATTTATAAACCTAAATTATGAATCGTAAAGTTTTGAAGAATAGACTTATTGCCGGTCCAGACTTGCAATTTTTGTTGCAGCAATTCTTGAATATGTGTGAGAGTGTTGAAATAGAAATATATACTTTTTGCATTCCTCTCTCGCTCTTTTGCACTAAAAAATAAAAAGTTGCTGCAACAAAAATTGCAAGTCTGGACTGGGACTTACATAGTTGTACTTATTGCATTTACTTACATATATTTGTCATAATTTATTAGACTATCTCATTTTCTTTTTCTAAATAAATTTTTTTACTGGAAAGAAAATCATTTTATATGTATGCATTCCCCTAATTCTTTACAAGTTGAAGTTTTTGTTTGTTCAATTTATTTATTTATTTTTTTATTTTTATTACTGTTTTCTATCATTCAACATTTTAAGATATCAGGCAGTACCTTTTTTCCTGATATTTTTTATACTTTTTGGGACAATGCCACAGAGTATGGGTTAGGCAACGTAAGATAATTTTAGGCTCATACATAAAAAACGAAGACATGAAGTTAGTATTGGGTTGATGTATAAAACACTATTTAACATGTTGCCAAAGAGCTGCTAACATTTTGCGAGCGAACTACCAGGCACTTTTTAAACAAATAGATGATAGGTTTAAAATAGGGTTGCTATCTTATAATTTTAATAAAAGGACAGCCACTGAAAAAAATCAAATAACCAAAGGTTGGTCAAGTTGTCACACGGCGGCGTTTGTGGTCGATTGTGAGAATCGCAGCACCCATCTTGTTGAAAGCTTTCTCATACCGAAGTGATCATTTCAAATTGAAACCAATGAGCAGCATGACCGTTTGACCGACTAAAGGGGAAAATAGCCACTTTTTCGACTGCCTGGCTACTTTTTTGACTGCCTTGCCACTTTTTTCCCCTTTTTTTTAGAGTGAATTATATAAAAATACAATAAAATAAAATTTTTAATGTAGTTTTCTCGTTTTTAGGGTTTCGTACACCAAAGGTGAAAAGAAACCCTATTGTTTTCGCTACGCTGTCCGTCCGCCTGTCTCAGGGTATTTTCTCGAGAGCCGTAAGAGCTAAGGACCTGAAATTTGGACACAGTGTGTAGACCTTTGGCCGCTACAAGAACAAATACATGAGAGTTGGAAATTAAAGGGTGTTCCAAAACGAGCAACGAAATGTTAAAATCCCATGTAATATACATACAATTGTATGTATATACACTTGAATTTTGTAAGGTTAGTGTATTTTTATACACACTACAACAATTAACCCTTAATAGCCTGATTTTTTTTTTTGGCTGGAAAAAATTAATGTTATAAAAATTGCAATTCTACACAACTTTTATTCTACAACTTTCTTCGTAAGTGGTATTTACCTGAAATTTTTGAAAAATATCTGGTTGGTTCCTGGAGGAACCAGCAGGCACCCGGATTTCAAAATTTTAACACATATAGTGCATATACATACATTGAAGCACACAATGTTTTTTAAACAAAAATAAACAAGTTTTATTCAAGCAAATAACAATATATTAAGAAAAATGCACTAATAATAATATAAAGCTGTCAGAAATAACATTTAGACTTGATGAAAGTTAGCAAAGCAATTTTTTTCTGATGATTAACATAAATGTACATTACATATTTGGCATCGAAATTTTATTCGGGATGTACATTTCGGATTTTTGCATCGGGGTTTGCATTCTTTTACAAATTCGGGAAAGTGGCCGACATTATCCAAACGTATATCACGCGGTTGTAGAGAAGCAGACATTGGACGCTGACGTTTTGCAACAATTTCAGTCTCAAGATTACTTGGTCGACCTTTTCCAATCTCATTGCAGTACCAGATTTTGTCAAGAAATGAGCAACTTCCGATACAAATTCATGCAATATCATCTTTGGATCTGTTGGATTAGTCGCTGCATGATGTCGCTTGTACAAAATCCAGGCGTTTATTATGGCCATATCACACATTTGGTAAAATAAACGATTTGTCCATTTTCTTTACCCAATATGAGGACTGCTTGCAACATTATTACCTATTTCTACATCAGCCACATCATCTGCTGCATCATTTTCAATGTTCTCAGCATCTGCTGCTTCAATTACTTCATCTCCCTCTTCATTTTCAGTCCGCCTTTCATTTCTAAAGCAGCTACAAAGTCGAAATCTGGGTCGAGTTCCGAATCATCACTGGAAAAATCAACATCATCTTCGCTATCTGACCACGCAATTGAGTTAACATACTCAGAAAGTTCCTCGTGTGTTCGAAAATCACGAAGTCTACGCCCCATATCCAAAAAAATTTACTAAAATAGCACAAAAAAATGCCACCATACAAGCACACATATAAATTGTTAATTTTAAACTCCCGGAGCCTGGTGGTTCTTCAAAGAACCAACCAATGAATTCGAAGACAAACACTAAAAAAAAACATTACCTTTACTCCAAATACTTACAGCCTTTTTTAAACAATACAAAGATTACAAAAATATTTTTTTCCGTAACGATTTCGGAGAATTTAGCACAAAAACTTTTTTTGCAATAAACACAATTTCGCACAAATACCTTCTCGTCGCTGTTGTCACGCACTACTGAACATCCACCTACTAATTGAGCGTAAATTCAAGTGGCGATGAGCGTAAATGATAACGGTTGAAGCAAAAACAATTTAAAAGTCACAGCGTTAAGTAAAACAAAGAACTGTTGAACAAAGTTGTGATTTTTTTTGGTTGGTTCCTGGAGGAACCAGTAGGCTATTAAGGGTTAACACAATTAATTAAAAAAAAAATTAATTAAAGGGTGTACCATCAGTTAATGTAATTTTGACTATGTAATTTTGACAACTTGCTGTATCTTAGAAACCGTAAGAGCAAACTTCTTGAAATTTTCAAAAACGGTAAAACAAAAAAATCCCAAAATTATAAAATCGCCAAAACAAAAAAAAATCGCAAAAACGAGAAAAAGCACCATATTAAAAAACTTCTAAATCGAAAATAAATCGCGAAAAACCGGAAAAATCGCCAAAAATTTAAAAATCGCCAAAATTACAAAATTGCCAAAATGAAAAAAATCGCCAAAACGAGAAAAAAACGAAAAATAAACAAAAAAAATTATTTCAGCTGAAAAAACGTCAAAAACTTAAAAAACGCTGTATTAAAAAAATGCTAAAATCCCCTTTTGGTGCACTTTTTGGAAAAATGAGCCATTTGAAATTCATATGGTTTCCAAAATAGTTCTCTCTCTCTCTCTCTCTCTTTCAATCACGGATCGGCCAACATCACACCGAAATTTTTTCAATTATTTCGGATGTTCTGGGCATCCGTCCTTATACTACCACAAAGAAATTCAGTAAAGCACTTTTTACCATTGATATTTACGGTGAAGAGTCTCCATAGTATTTATCAAGCTTAGCCTGCTATCAATATTTGTCAAACACAAACTAAATGATATAACTTATTCAAACTTTGAGAGGTGTCAACTGACAGTTGCATGTTGGCTGAAAGGGGAACATTTCAGTTAGTTGATTAACAGCGGGCAGAAAGAGAGATATTTGTATTTCCTACTCCATATTTATTACAGCTGAATTATGAGTTGATCAACAAAAGTTGACGTGTGTGAACCGGGACTTAGGAGACGGGATATTCAAAAATTCGCGGACTTATTCACTAGTATTGCATATGTCGAGTCGAATATTTGTCCTAGATTAATGCCCATTATTTCTACAAACAGGTAGTTTACCTAAGGATTTTACAAACAGGTAGTTTACCTAAGGATTTTACCTACGAGTTTACCTTATAAAATTTAATTTACACGATAGATATATGTACACTAATAGATATCTATTGCAAGAAATAACGGGCATAAAGAAAACTTGTACTCGTTTCCTTTAATCTAGAACAAAATTCTCGTAGACGAATATTCGACTCGACATACGCAATACACGTGATTTACTAATATGCAAATCTATAAAATTTTTGTTTTGATTTACAAGAGCTTTACAAAACAAATTTTGCAAGGAATTTTGTTTATAAACTAATTGTATTTTTATAAATAAGATCTTTAACGTTTAAATAAAAATATTTTCTCCACTTTTTTTTGCACCACTTATTTATTAGGTTATGTGTCTAAAACCGCCACTATGTGCCCAAAAATCGGATGTGGATTTTACCATTAATGTCTTGGATACGATATTCGGAAATCATTATTTAAAAGCACCACGAAGTTGGCGACAATATGATTTGAAATGAATACTGCAATATTTATTATATTTTTTTTCTTAATTTCCTTTCTTGTTTATTAAGGATGTATTATATTAAATATATTTGTATGTATGTATATCATTTTTTACACTATACAATTTTTTATATTAAAAAAAGAGTTAAACTTAGATCAGAAAATAGAAAGCTATGTAGATTTAATAATATATTATTAGTGTTATTTTAACAATGTTAAGTTTAGTTTTTTTTTAAGATTTAAGAATATTTTTATCTAATTTTTATATATGTATGTGTGTGTGTTAAAGAGGCACAGCAGTTTTTTTCATAATTGTTTCTTCTTATTAAAAATATGTATAGAGAAAATGAGCTTTTTTGAAAGATTTTTTTCAAATTAAAAGTGTAAATAAAATTAATATTACAAAAATAATGCTTGCAAAAAGCTTACTGAGCTGTGCACAGCTGTGTCTTCGACTATTTTTAAAAATCATATATTGACTTGAATTAGTCGATACATACACATTGTACATACTTAATTGATACTGATCTTCCTTGAACGTTATATTAAATAATAAAATAAAATGCTTAACAAAAGCAATTGGGGATTGTTTCATTTGTCCTGAATCTTAGATACCCTTCACCTAACTAACTGTGAAGAAATAAATATTTTTTTATGTTTAACATATTTGGTTATTATTGGAGTTTTTTTTTTAGAAACTAAGTTTTTTACTCCGATTAAATATACATATCGCACTTAATCAACAAGAGGGTATTATGTCAAAATTTTTGAAATTTCACTTTTTGCAAGAAATCAATTAACAACATCCATATCTATCTACAGTAAAAATTTTAACGTATTTTGACCACACTTTTGTTGATAAAATTTGTTTTACTTTATAATTTTAATTCGAAATGTGACTATTTTTATGATAAAATTTGTTAAAATTGTTTCCGATTTGTGATTCTTTTCAAAACATGGATATTTTTCCCCAATAATTGCAAGGTTTTAAAATAAAAACAATGTAAATATATTTTCAAATTTAATTTTCTAACCATGATGTATTTGGATTTTCAAATTCTCCTAAAATGTAACCACAAACAGTTTTTCTTCTCTACTGAAAATTTTAAAATTTTGAGTTAATACCCTCTTGTTGATCAAGTGCGATATGTATGTATGTATAAATATTTTTTTAAATCTTGCATTTTTCTCGCGATTTTTTCACAAATCGATTTCCAGCATTTACTAATTTTGAATGATTTTGGTTATTGGCATTTTAACTTTTTTTTAAATGTTCGATTTTCTGTGTGGTATCAAACAGTTAAATTTATTAAATTAAATTATTAAATTTATTATTTTTCTTTAGCTGGTTTTGGTTCATTTTTGATGCACAAAAAATTTTTAACCCATTTTCGGGCTTTTAAATCGATTAGTTTTCTTTTTCAATTTAAGTAACGTTTCAGATTTCGCGCTTAGTTTTATAATTTCGAATTTTTTTTTTCGCATACCAACTATGGAGAACGGTGTAATGACACACAGTATGCCTTTAAAAGTTAGTAATATTTTTAACAATACATACATACATAGTTTATAATTAAATTTATAATGTAATTTAACTTAAAGTTCAACAGCATTATTACAAAAATAAATAAACTGTGTGTGTATTTACATTACATATTGATATTTTTCTTTTAAATATTTCCGTTTATAAAATATAATACGATATTTTACGTTTTTGTATTCTTTTTTTTTAAAGCTTTTTTTCTGAAAATAAATGAATTTTAAATAAATGCTCTTAAAAAAATTGTAAAAAAATATTACTGATAAAAAATATATTTTCTGGTTTTATCATGTTTTTTTTTAATATTTGAAATTTAATAATAACATTAAATAACTGCAGTCTTGCTACACTTGTATATCGATTAACTTGCCGTCGCTGCTTATATCGGTGAGCAATGTTTCCGATAGTTCTTTGCGAGCTTTTTGTACCACCCAAAACATCAAGGCCACCCCACAAATCACCTGCAATCAAAATTCAAAGAAAACAAATATAATTGAATAAATTATTTTACTTGATACCATTGCATGATCAATTGTTATGCCATTGAAAATGAAAACTGAAGCATATGTTGAGGATGAATAAAATAAAATTTAACAGTTACTTTGGTGAAAGTTGCCAGATGAGGAATGGAAAAGGAAATTATGGAAATTACTTTCTTCTACAAAGAGAATATTTAATTATCTCAAAGTACTCGTATTATAAAAAAATATTATTACAAAAATTATTATAGCAAGCATTGCTAAACGTTTGAAAATTCTATTTCCGCGATTATAAAAATTAATCTATCTGGTATTACTGTTAAACAGCATACATTTAGGCTGTGAATATTTTTTTAACACGTTTCAAACATTTTATTGTTGCCGCTTTTGGAATATTTATTACAAATAATTTTGTTTTCAAAATCTTGGAATTTTTTTGTAATAAAACCCACATACAAATAAAACTAGACATAATTATAGCAAAGATTTAGAGCGCCAGAAGGTTTTCTTTTAAACGGTCTATTTAAATTTTTCGAACATAATTCAAATGTTTAGTAGCCGCAGGAGAATTTCTTTATGTGGTCATAAAATTCATATTTTTCAGAAGTGCTAAAAGGCTTTCCAGTGGAAGGTATGAACTCTGTAGGCAATTTTTTACACTTTTTATAACAACAACAATGCGCTCTTTTTAAAATTATTAAAAATGTGTTTTGTACAACCATTTATATTTATTTTTCTCTTAAGAGTTGTGTACACAAGATATTTGTATGAATTTTTTACACAATAATGCTTTAACATTTTAATTTTTGTGTTATGACATTGTTTTAGTAAATGAGCGATATGTGTGTGATTCTTATGGAATGAAGAGTAACTATTTAAAAAAAAAAACATCGAAATAAGATACTGAAATTTTTAATCAACCATAAATTCAATTTTAAAAATAAATTCCAACAAACTATTTTTCATACAAAGATAAAACAACTGTTATCTTTTTCATTCCATTAAATTGGATATTAAGTTGTGGATAAACAAATCAAATAAATGTCAATTTTTATCATGACAAATGTTGAATATCCCCAAATATATATACAGAGCCGAGGAAAATAATAGCACTAGTTACAATTATTTACTTTTCTTACAAGTGTCGAAAACATTTACACACTAATCTCAGAGCGTGGTTGTTTATTGTAAAATGTCTGTTGGTTATTATCGATCAAATGCCGTTTTCTTTCATTTATTCAATTAAATTTTGCAAAAAAAATAAGAAGGAAATCAGCGTGACCGTTTAACCGACTAAAGTGGCAAATTGACACTTTTTCGACTGCCTTTCCACTTTTTTTGACTGCCCTGCCACTTTTTTCTCCCTTTTTTTAGAGTGAATTATATAAAAATACATTAAAAATAAAAAGTTTAATGCAGTTTTCTCGCTTTTTTTTTAATTTTGCCCCTTTTATTTGATAAATCCCCTTTTGGTGCCACTTTTTGAAAAATGTCATCGGTCACCCTGAAGGAAATATATGTGACCTTCTCCAAGAAAAGGGACCTAGTGTGTCAAAAAACGTGTTTGGACTTAAAAGTGGGTCCTGGTACCTAAAAGGGTGTAGAATAAAATGAAATGAGTTTTTTTCAGAACTTCATTTTCTCGGAGAAGGTCACATATAGTATTTTTCGTTTTGTCTTTGTAAAGTTTGCTAGTTAGTTTTCATTTAAAGTGTATAGTAATGAAACGCGGAAAATACTGTACACCAGAAAAAATGCGACCTCTTAAAAAATTTCATGTCAAGGCGCATTAAATATGCGCAAGAAACTTGAAAATATGCAGTAAAAACTTAAAAATATGCTCTTAAAAGTAAAATAAATAGGTTTATTTGTAAATGACAATATATTTTTCATTCAAAAATTCAAGAACAGTTGAATATTAAATAAGACAAAAATGAAATAAGTAAAAATAGGAAACAAAAAAATTAAGAAAGAATAACTGTCGTATTAAAAAAAAATTATTTGAGTTTGAAGTGAATTTTTTTTATATTCACGTAAAAATTTAACTTCAACTTCAAAAAAGATCACGATATCAGAATTAAAGCTTTGGAACTGTATTTTGAATAAATAAGACGAGCAATAGGCAACAAAATATTGACATAGATTTTCAAATAAAAATCATTTCTGTCACATCTAAATAAACTTTTATACATTGACAATGTTCCTTCAACATCTACTGGCGTAAGCGAGGCAGAGTACGTCACAAATAGCAAAACCATATTTTTATTGAAACTACCGTCCGTAAGAAAAATTTATATACTACATGAATAGAACATTAGAAATGAGATTTAGAGTCTAAACACAATGTTTGCGGTGCGGTGCGATTTCTCGTTGCGGGAGAACACAATAAACATAATACAACGGAAGACGGCTACGGCAATACTGTAACGACACGTTTTCCGCTGGTTGCTGGGGTAGGCTCAGCGGAGTCCAGGGGTCGTTGACAATAATGTTGTTTATTTAAAAGAAACACGGGTGGTTCTTATTTCGTTATAAAACGTAAATCCAAATGTTTATTTAAGTTACAAACAAATTCATTAATTAATACTTAAAAATATTAATATAAAGTTTTCTTTTCTTATTTCAAATAAAATAAAATACAAATGACAGTGACATGTCCAGGAACGAAAGTTGTAACGGGAGAGCCCTGGATACAAATTCCGTCTTCCAGACCTTCACTCAATATCAAGTAGTTACTGAGCTGGCGATCCTCACACAGCAACTACAAAATATTAATGTCGATTTTATCTTCACTCAAGAGCAAGTAGTTACTGAGCCGGCGACCCTCACGCAATAACTACCCACTCTCAGTAGTTGGAATTATTCTAGCTGCTGTATGCTACAAGATGTTTATTAAGAACGGCGACCCTCTACTTAATAAACTAGCTCTTATCGCATGACAAGCACAGGTTAGGCAGATTGGACACGGGAAAACACTGCCACGTAATTTTTCAGAAAAATTGACGATTGGCATCCCAAGTGGCAATATCATTTAACTCCATATTAATTAAAGGACAGAATGATATTGTTTTGCATATGTCTTTCTTTGTCATTTCAACAGGTTAAACGTCAATTGAAATTATTTTATTTTCAATTGAAGTTTTTCCACAAAAATTATGAAAAGGCGCAAATTTTTGGAAAAAATGCATAAATTGGCGCCTTTTCATGAATGCAATCCTGCATTCCAATGCAAGTTTCATGGCAGCAGCCATTGTGTTTCAATTTATCAAAGAGGTAAGTCATTGTGTTTAGTTTTCTTTTAGTTTTTATAATTATAAAATTTTTTTTGCAGATCCTGTGCCAAGACAAAATTTGAAGAAAAGAAACATGTAAGTACTGATTTTATAGATTTTATTTAACAAACAATAATTCCAATTACTTATTGCAGGAGTCGCAAGTGCATGAAGGGTTGCCCAGATGTGGAGAGGCTGCACCGGTTCCCGAAGAACACCGAAAGGTTAGTTTTTGAAATTTTAAGTGTGGCCAAAGATTTATTCAATGAGTGTCAGATACTGTTTGGAACATATTTTTAACAAACAGTATTGTCGCTCAATAAAGGTGTGGCCGGCAGACCCCGAATTGTGTGGTTTGCACTGGTGTTTTGTGTTTTTATCAAATGCTGTTTGTGGTTAGGTTTTCTTTTAGCATACAGACAAATTTTATTATATTTGAAATTTATAAGTGCTCATATTTGTCTGTATGGAAATAAAGAAAACCCACCCTTAAACAGTGTTTGCAAAAACATGTCAACATAATTGTCTGCAGGGCAGACACATTCGTATGTATATACATGCATGTTACACATAAACACGATTGTCTGGCCGGCAGACATAAAAAAAATAAGAAACTGCACAATAAATTGAGTATATTATAAGATTTTATTTATTTACATATATATTTAAAATGACTAAGTATGTGATATATATATTTTTTCAGGAAATCCATGACACATGCGATGATTCTCCATATGAAGAGGGCTACAAATTGGTTTGCCACTTTTTGCCCATACGGTATACAAAGAAATATCTAAAGAAATTAATAAATCAGTGTTATAATGTTACACTTTTACACTTTCAGGTTTTTTGAAATACCTACAGCCGTTTTGGATGCTTTTGCGGTAACAAAATCTCCATTAGACACCGATACATCTATGTAGTTTTGCTTACCACCCTCCTGTTGCAAGGTATGTATCCAAAATGTACACAAATAGGTATTTTTTAATGCGTCTTGTTTTTATGTATTCCGAAATTCCTACCTTCGTGAAAATTGTGGCTGGCGGAATAATTGCCAAAAACACATTTGGGAGCAATTTTATGTAAATCCGTTTGTGCCTGTAAGTTAATAAACATTTTATATGTACTAAATAAACTTATTTAAAACATAAATTTCTTGTTTTCCAGCTTGTACTTACCATTTCGATGTTCAGCCAACATTTTAAACAGAAAAAATTAATTGAAAATTAAAATTTATTGTACATGTTTTAATTTTTTAAATAAACAAAATTTTTCTTATTGACAAAATTTTTATTGTATTTTGTTTGTTTACATTTTTTTCAAAATGCTTGGTAATGTATAGTTTTTTCTTCTATCACATTGTTTTTCAGGATGCCACCTAGAGTTTAACTCTTCGAAATATGGGGTTAACTAAAATCTGATATGGGCCTTTGACATACGTCAGTGCTGTCATATCTGATTATATCTGTGATGACAAGCTGCCAGCCAACTCCCTATTGTTTGGCAATTGCTCGCCTTTTATACTGTTGGTGGCGTACGAAAAGTGATACACACACAGGCATACATGTATAAAGCGCTGAGAATATTTCCATTGCTTTTATTTTGTAGGCGAGTTCGCATGTCTGTGAGATCGGTTACATGACTACCACATTAGTAGAGCGGCTGTTAGATTTACATGCTCTTAACAGAATTATGACAATAAATAAATGTTATTATACTTTTACATAAAGAGTAAGGGCAAATACTTAGCATAACAATTAATCTCATTTACTGTAGAATGACAATATTCCCTTACATAGGTAGATTTGTATGAATGTACATACATTGATATAAAAATAATAATACTTACAAAAGAGAATACAAAGTAACACAATAATATTCTAAAAATAAACTATGCATACATATGTACATACATATGTATATAAGGAAAAACAACTTAACTAAGTAATTTTTGAAAAAATAAAATAATTGTTGCGGCAAAAACGAAATGATTGACTTTTGCCGTCACAATACTTGTCCGTGTTTGTTTAAATTTGTATTAATTTTTTTGTGGATACATTTTTATAAAATTTTCTAAAAAATTTACTATTTGTTTAATATTTTGTAATTGAGGACCTATGCTCCTTATAGGAACGACGGGAACATATATACATCTGTACATATATGTATACATATATACATATGTACATATATAGTATTTTGTAATGACAGTAACTAAAAACAAGAAATTATTAACATTTTATACATTGGCAGATATATTTGATATATTTTTTAAACTTTTATATTTTATGACAAAAGTTTTTGAACTTCGAAATCATATTTTCGTTCACAATAATGTTGTGAACACCCCCAATTATTCAAAAACTATGGCAACATCAGAAAGAGAGTCAAAAATTGAGAGAATAAGAAAGTCCGCAGAGAAAATAAAATAGATTTTAATTTTATACCGTTCCGCACTGCGGTTTTTTACTTCAAAATCGTATGAAAAACCGCACCGCAATAAATTATCGTCTCATGGTGTTCAGACTCTTATTTAGGAAGTAATAAATTAAAATGCTTTAGACTGTTTAAACTTTATTTGAGAAAAATATATTTTTTATAAAAATGTGTTGAAGTGTTCTTATTTTGACATATTAGTTTTTCTATAAATTATTTAGCGTTTTTTGCTAAATACAACATATGATTTTTTATAGAAATTTTAGTGAAATGACACAAATTTAGAGAATTTTTCAGTTGGTGCTATTATTTTGACAGCAGCTGTGTACACGTTTGTATATGGTGGTATATACTTAATACATACATAATTATCTATACGATGTACATATGTAAAATGTACATATGTATGTATATAAGTACATACATGTTTATTTACGTATATATCGCTCATTTACTCAAAGAATGTCATAACTCATAAAATGGATTTTCTTTTAGTTAGTGAGGCAGAATTAATCCTCAGGTCATTCTTCATATTGTGTAAAAATTTCATCCAAATATCTTGTTACTCAACTCTTGAGAGAAAAATAAAATTTTCTTTTTACATTAAATTTTGTGTAAATTGAAAACTTCAAACTCGTTTTCTGGCAAACTGGGGTCTAATCGTCGCTTTCGATAACGAGCTGATTCGATCACGTTTTTTCAGTTTGAGATTATGGCATTAGATATCGAACAATGTAATAATATGATTCGATATCGAATGCCATAATCTTAAACTGACAAAAATGTGATCGAATCAGTTTGTTATCGAAAGCGACGATTAGAACACAGGTTTTTTTTGAGTTATGACGTTGTTTGAGCAAATGAGCGATATGTACGTATGAGCGAGTGTATTACTACGTTTATACGCAGGGCTTATTTGCAAATAAAACTGTAAATTGTTGCCATATTATTGTTTTTATTGCGACTTACTAATTCAGAAAACTATTCTAATTAGGGTTTGGGAAACGGGAATTCCCGGGCGGGAAATCCCGGGAAATGTCTGTCTAATATTCCCAGGAAATTTTTGAGATTTTCCCGTGAAAACGGCAAATTTAAAGTGCATGTTATTTCATAAATATATAGAGTTTATAATCCAATTTCACTTTAATATAAAAACTTATTATTTTTTTATATATTACAAAAGTTCGTTTGAATGATTGTACGACTAAATTTACACGAACGCTGACACGTTTTTCATCGTCTGTTTATAGACGCTATTATGGAAACCCTGAAGAAAATATTTTAGGAGAAATAAAATGAGAGACACTTAGACATACTGTGGCTCAGGGTATTCAAAATTCGGCGCAGCGCAGTATGGTACTGTCACCTGCTTGTACTTAACGATAAGAAACCGCCTGGAACTTTTTCAAAAAGAATGAGAAACAAGCAAGGCAAATTCTTAATAAAATGAAGGTAGGTCTTATTAGAAAATTGTCTACTAATTGTGGTAACAGTCGTCAATTGGTTTTTATGTGATCTTTTGCTGTGTAATAACTTTATTCCATTTGCTTAAATTCAATTAAAAATTCTTAAAAATTTGTCTTAGAACTGCTTTTTTATTAACTTTTATTTCAAAAGAATGCTTACATTAATAAAACAATCGAAATTTCACCAACTTTCATTTAATAAATGTATTTAATTTAGAAAATTAGCTTTTCCCGGGAACTTGATTTTTTAATTCCCGTTTCCCGGGAAGTGCAAAAGTCCGGGAAATCCCAAACCCTATTGATAACAAAAAAAAAAACAATAAATGGATAAATATTGCAACAAAAAACATTGATAGAAGCAAATAATGACGATTAAAACAAATAATTATTTGATATTTTGTACATTTACACTATTTTTTTTGTCAACATAAGTAAGTTTTCCATAGCAGTGCTACCAAGTTTATAGTTTTATTTGCAAATAGTGCGCGTAGGGATGCCAATCGGGATCGATTTTTGGAAATCCCGGGATTCGGGATTTTGTAATCCCAATCCCGAAAATCCCGAGATTTTCGGGATCCCGGGATTTTTCGGTATTACGGGATTTTCGAGATTTCGGGATAGAATTTTTTTTCGTAACATAAACAATTTTTTTAAATAAATATTATTTTAATAACAATTTAATGCATTTTAGAAGGTTTTATGTTCATAATTTATCATTCCACAATTGTCTTTAAAGTGAACAATTTTCTAATACGAGTATGAAAATAAAAATCAAAATAATTTTTCTCATCTATTTTTAAGTTGATTAATCACATTTGATGTTAGAGAATTTATAGTGAAAACAATAACTTAATATATTGTTAATTATATTGTTTTCAATATAAATGTTTTACTATAATCTAAACCAAAACTAATGTATCTGTGGACTTTTAGCACTACCGCTTAAGTTGACTTATGAACATTTTTAGATTCACTTTCAATTTTGTTACATACATACATATGTATGTATGTATACCAAGCATTATCTAATTTTTTATGGATTTCGTTACGACTATGACAACGATAATAAAGCTGAACATGTCGAAAAATTAAAAGAAATGTATACACTATTCTAATAAAATTCGATTAATTACGTCTAACGATCACATTTTTATATGCACACATATTAAAAGTTTGCGTGAGCACTTGAACAGTATTTTTGCTATACTGAAATATTTTTAATTCATACATAGGTTGTTTTCTACAAGTTCAACAGATACGATACATATGTATTCATACGTTCGCTTAGAGGAGTATGGTTTATTAGTGTCCTGGCCTTTTCCTCTGCAACTCGAATAAAACTATAATTGAGTCGAACTTATTCATTCGGTCGTTTTTGACTAAAACTATTTATCAAACCCATGTAATTTAAATGGGTTTGATCTTAGGTTTGTGTCAAAAACTACCTTAACGGTCTAAATAAAAAAGAAAATAATTTTGAACTGCAATGTGAAAAACATACACACACACTCGAGCAGTTTTTTAGACAAAATACTCCGCATTATTCTATAAATATTTCTCGCTTTTACGTCAACCGGACAACAAAAAGTTTTCACTTGCCTTGTATCAAAGAATATAAATTGTGAAGAATATAAATGATGATTTATGATTCCAAAGCTAATATGTATCTTTTGTTTTCAAAATAATTCTAAAATGTACATGTATTGTAGCACCTTTGATGAAAATTACCGTAAGAAAGTAGTTTATTTATTTTGCTCTTATTGTTAATTTATAAGCAATACGTATAAAATTGTATGGGACTTTTAAATATTATAAGAAATACCATAAAATGAACGAAAATTTGAATTTATAAAGTTTTTTATATAAAAATTGCTAAGAAATCCCGAAAATGAAATCTCGGGATTGAATCTTACAAATCCCGGGATTCGGGATTTGCTAAGTCAGTTCGGGATTTCCCGTTTGGCATCCGTAAGTGCGCGTATAAACGTAGTATATAACAACTGTTTTATTTGTTGAATAAGTTAATAAATACAATTAACAACACAATGACACTGTACTCTTTAAGTAAGTACTCATGTACATACATACTGCATACATTTATTTCCTCTTTTATTTTTCACTACACTTGCAAAGCGCTAAATTAAGTATGTACAATGTACATATGTACATATGTACTTTAACTTCTGTTCAGGTTTTGTTTCAATTCAATTCATTAAAAAAAATCCATTTTATTGTATAAACAGAGTTACTCGCAGGCGTCAACTACGAGTACTTAATTATTTAAACATGATTGTTATGACTTTAGTATGATGCATGTGTGTATGAGTATAATTGCAATAATTATTTCCTTTCTACTTTTCAACACACTTACCTCCACACCAAAGCTAATATAGCCCGTCACCGCCGTCCCATGATTATTAAGAACTTCATGCATAGACCTTAGGGTTGAGCCTAAATAAACATTAATCATTTGGGCTGGTAAAAGACCCAAAAACGTAGCAGTATGATAGACTTTTGAGTTAATTGAACTGACCTGTAATAAGGGATATCAGAATAAAAATAGTATAATTAATATGATAAAAGAATTTGGCTAATTTTATTGGCACATTTTTCAAGCATACCATTTTTGAATTAATAACACTTTTATTAAATTTTATACAATGTCTATGGAACTTAACGACATTTCAAATTGCACAGTAGTGAGTATATTCTATGGATATAATAAAATATGCAATGTATATAAACACACACACACACACACACACACACATACATATATACATGCATAATAATAAAAAACAGCAGGAAGATACGTTTTTGTTTTTTCCATTGTCTGCTTAAAGTAAATAAATGTTTCTTTTTTTTTTGGCTTATTATCATTCATAACGCAATATTATAATAATTACCAACTAAACTTGCTAACTTATATTTCACCGAATTTTATATACCCTTCACTACATACAACATACGAAGGTATTGTAAAAAATAGCTAGAAAGACATTTTTACGAAGAAAAAATCATGACCAGTTTTATCCAATTACCTTCGTAATAGTATCTCAACTTAATTAAGTCATTGATCGATTCAATAATTTTTTGTTTGATTTTTAACTCCCTACCAAAAAAGGGCTGTTATAAGTTTGTAGTTTGTGTCTGTGTATCTGTGTGTCTGTACGGGAACAGCTAACTTAAAACTTAATGAACTCCATGAGTGGAGAAAACCCAAATTGATATTGGTATAGAAAATGGAAATAAATTTATCCATAGATCTGTATGTTTAATTTGTATTATAAGATAATTTCTGAAAAACTGCATTAATTTCGAATTCACAATTAGTCACTTTAAAAAATTTAATACACAAAAACTATTTATGTTAAGTTATACGTAACCTACTGTAGCTCCTTAAGGCTTCATTAGTCTTTACTTTCTGTTGCTGCTCTGTGTTGTGCCGTTCTGTTTCAAAATTTTAATAGTTACTTTTTCTGTAGTAAATTATCAGCTGTTTCTGACCAGAATGGTCACAGTTTTCCACTAAAGGATGAGTTTTGCATCGTCCATTGTTATGTTTCAATATAGTTTTATGTTTTTCTGGTAAAAATAAATTTCTTTTTAAATTCTTAAAGCACAATCACTGTTTATTTTGAAATGTTTTTATTTTAGTTATTTATGCTGCCACTTACAATTAGTTAACAGTATTTTTTTATTTTCACAGGTTGAACCGAAACAGAAGAGAATGAAAGAGAAAAACTAACGGCTTGTGTAAGATCTATATAAATCAAAAAGAGTCAGCTGATTCGTAACAGAACAGAAAGGAAAAACTAATTCTGCCTTTAGGCTTATACCCACACAATCCAAATTTGACATTTAGCTTAGTTAGCAAATAAAATTCACTTGGCTTAGTGGGGCCACTTTATATATGCGCTTGGGCTGTTATGAAATTTTTCTTTTTTTTTTCGCATCACTAGTAGTGATGCCAATATCGTACAGTTAAAAAACGGCTATAGCTCTTAAAAGTATCGAAACCCGATATTCGTAAATAAGAATCGATGTATCGATATATCGGTTTTTGAAATATCGGCGATATATATCGATATTTATTTTCTCAAATATCGATATTTCGATATAGCGATATTTTTTGCCCATCCCTAATATAAAGCAGAAATGTACATCAACTGACACCACACTAAGTGGACCAAACACAAAGAAAGCTGATGATGAAAGTGTGGCGACCTTCGAAAACAACTATTGGTTACATTCTGCTAGTCTTTAGTCAGAATATTTTGGTGTTATCTGTTCATTCAAAATGATTACATTTGGCTTACAGAACGATACGAACTTTATCCTAATCAAATCATAAATATAACTAAATTTTAGTTTAAATAAGTTTTTTTTAGTTAAGAAAATTATTGAATCTTGCCTAAAGTAGTTAGAGTGCGTTGAGTACAAAGTACATCTTCTTCGAGAGTACGAGTTCAGTCCCTAGCCAGATCCGGTCATATCAACATAAAAAACTGGTATACATGCCATAAAGAGCGTTTTGATATTTTTGTAATTCCTAGGATTTGTGTTTATTTTCGAATTTAAGTCCATATAAAGTTTTGTTTTACAATTTTACATATTTGAATATTTCAGGAGCTCTTTTTTTAATCCTATGCACAAGTAAAATAAATATTTATTTTATGTAACATATCGATGATGTTGTCAGTAGTACGTACCCAACCAACTCTTTAGTGTCTGCCAATCATGTATGCATACTGCGTTTCAATAATTTTGATTAAAATGATATAAAATATAACATGATAATCACTATGGCTTAAAAAGTCTTTTGTTTGTAATATTAAAGCCAAAACTAACAAAACTTTAAGGCTTTATACATTAAACACATAGAACACAGCAGGCTACACAACAACACTACTACAAATGATGTTAAATATGTATATCGACAACGACAGCAATATCATAAGAACCTGATAGATAATGAAGTATAAATACATATTTCAGTGGTTTCACTTTCAGATATTTCACATTTATAAAAATAAATTTCTTATTTATATCACGTAAAAATACAAAAAAAAATCAATTTAATTCTTTACATGAATTTTTAAATGTTATGTCTGTTCAAAAATATCCAATATCATTCATCTCACTTTTTCGTGCCATAACCGCCAAAACAAGCTTAAGCGACATGATTTTTTAACTTAATTTTTTTGACCAAAATCGATTATTTGCAATCGTAAATAATCGATTTTCGTCAAAAAAAAACGAGGTCCAAAAAAGGTGTCGGTTATGGCTCGTTTTGTTTATTGTCAGTCAAAGTTGGCGACAGTTGCAAAAGTGATCCTGTAGCCGTGTAGCTGTGATGTCGTCGAAATTATCGTTTTTAAATAAACGTGTGTATTCTATTTTTAACAGATTATAATCGGTAGCGTGCTGTAATCTATCCCCTATATTCATAAAATTTGAAGCGAATTTGAAATGTATTTTATTTGAAAATTTTCCTAAAACGAATTTCAAATACATTTTATTTTTTTATGAATACGGGGGTATGTGTTTAATCATTTACCTTAAATGGAACTAATTTACTATATTAATAAAAAATACTAGTTTCTTATGAATAAGGAATTCTGTATATGTGACGCGCAAAATAGAAAGGGACCTAAGGGTAAAAACCGGTTTTGTTCAGGAGAGCCATTTTAAAGATTTAAATACGTGTATCTTTGGTGTACCATCACTGAGCGTGTTGGTATTGGTCTCATTTGAAAGCGACACATCGCGTAGGTCGTCCCTACCTCTTGTTTTGTGTAGTTGGTTTTTACTGTTTTCTACCTAGCGCACTGTTTCCATGCGTTTGATATCAATTTTGCTCGCGTTTTTTCGAATCCAGGTTTATTTTCTGAAATTATTAATTGTGAATATAATAAATACTCATTTATAATTCTTTTAAATCGTGAATATCACTCTGTTAGTACGAAAATTTTTTCACATAACCTTAGAATCGTCGACTTCAATTTCATAAACTGCGCATATCTCTGGGAGGGAACACTTTTGGGGCATGGTATCGGTCTCATTCGATGCTCAGATATGTTGTCCACATAAAAAAGTGAAAATTGATTTTTTTACGCTTAGGTCCCTTTCTCTATACATATAATCAATTACAACAGGCATCCAAAGATTATTAATTTCAAAACAAAAAAAATGTTACCCATCCCTGAAAAGTAATTTATGATGATTTAATTTTATGAAAGTTAAAGTTGTTTAATGGCTTATTTTTATTTTGATATTGTTAATTCGATCTCAAGCTTCTGCACCACTAATAAATTTACATTTATGTATGTACCTTAATATAGAAAGGCCCTAACTCATTATTTTTTTTTTGAAATCAAGATATTTGCATTTTTTTTCGATACATTAGTCATTCTTCTATCGAAATATGCAAAAAACTCGATTTAAAAAAATAATGAGTTAGGGCCTTTCTATATTAAGGTAACGAAATGTATGTTTTGCAGTATAATAATTATTAATTCCTACTCTATTGTATTTATTTATGGTTTAAACTTTTATTTTAAAATTAATTCATGACCACAATGACCTCAAATTATTTTTATTTATGCACGTAATATTATGTTGTCTACGGCATATAAATAGAATTATAAATTAAATTTAACACGAAAATGTGTATTAAAATTATAGGATATTCACAGACAAAAATGATAATATAAGTTGGTTAGATTGAAAAGAAAACCACAAAATATTTATGCAAACAAGTACATATTTAAAAAAAACATCAGCATTTGTGCGTAATCAAATATTTACGAAATAAAACTACGATGTCACGAGAAATCGTTTGATCGACAACTTGTATTGCAAACAAAAATAAATTTTCTAAAGTTATTGTTGTTTACAATACAAGTTGTCGATCGAACGATATCTGGTGACATCGTGGGCCAGGCCGTAAATCTCTAATTACTCCAAATGCTCCTTATCTTATATCTTAATATACATATATAAAAATCAAAAACACGTTTATTTGTTAGGGGTGAACTCTTCAATGCCCCAACAGATTTTCGCCTTCCATCCCACAAAATATTTGTAAAAGACCGGCGCGTGTTTTTATGTATATTCTACCCCGGTAAATGCTACGCCCCTTTCAGAAATAGTGATTCGTCCGACAGATGGCGCAATTTTTAGTTTTTTTGTGTTTTTGCACCGTAACTCAAGAACTACTGAACCGATTTTGATCAAACTTCATATACATGCTCTATGGGGCGCAATATTTAGTTTGTTCGTGGGCAAAATCCAATTATCATATTGTACCACCAATGCCATATACAACACTAAAACTACGGTCACACTTGACAAATATTTGCCCGAAAAAGCGTAACCAATAAATACTTATGCAAAATTTTTTGCTTAAGACACGTGTTTATTAAGTTAATTAATTTCGTATTTAAAAATAGGCAAAGTTATAGAATACAATATTATTGGAAACTATTGAACTTAATAAACACGTGTCTGAATCAAACGATTTCTCGCTAGTATATTCTGGTTACGCTTTTTTGGGCAAATGTTTGTCAAGTGTGACCGTACCTTAATGTTTGCTTAGGGCCAGCAACGCGGACCGGGGTCAGCTAGTATACATATAACACAACAAAAGAAAACAAATTCTAAACTGTGATGCCCCTATTAAAGTTTTCTTTAACCTCAACCTTCACATAAAATAAAAACAACACACACCACTGCTCATAAAATCGTTACAATAAAAGCAAAGGTAGTAAAAATTATGCAGAAGAGAGTGTGATAAGCAAATACAATAACAAACAATATGTGTAAATCAATAGTAAAAATGAAAAATTTAAATCAATTTTGGAAAAATATACAAAACTTGCATATGGATGCATTGTGAGGAAAATTGACGTTTTCTGTAGCCAAATAGTGGCAACGACTGACTAGACAAGAAATAATGTGAATTTACATTAAGGGTTTTCATGAGAAGTCTTAAAAGAGATTTGTTTCATGAAGCCCCTTTTGAACTTTTGGGCAAGCAGTAAAGGAAGCCAAAAAATCCAAGAAGTTATTGTTTACAAAATGCACAATTGCACAGCTTAAGTTTACGAGTGAAAATTATTGGGCAAATTTAACAGGTTTGTGTAAATAAACTTCCATAGAATTTTTGACATTTTATTTGCGAGAGTGGAAAAATGCACAATTTCCCAGTTTGCGAGACTTTTGAACATTCTCATGAAAACCCTTATTAATTTTTAACCGACTTCAAAAACAGGAGGAGGTTATTAATTCGTCTGTATTTTATTTTTTTTTTGACATTGTTACTTCATAACTCGGTACATTTTAGTCCGATTGTAAAAGTATTTTTTGTCTGGGAGTGTAGCTTCCAATTGGTCCCACTGTAAAAAAAAGTGGGCGGGGATACACCCCGCTTTTGATTTTTTTTTAATGATATTTTACTTATTTTATTGCTGCGAAACCAAGCAAACATTTTTGGTTCTAGTAATTACACAATGCTAAAGTTAAAAAAATGGGCTAGGCTAAGCCCATTTAAATTTATTATTATATTCCACGCGGTTCTACTTAACCCACACATTTAGCTCTAAAATAGACACAATCTTCAATTTTAAAAATTGCCGGAATCACGCCCATTAAAATGTAATATTTTATTTTAAGTGCTTCTACTTTACCGATTTTTACAAAATTTAACACACAAACTAAGCTCTGAAAAACACACAATCTTACATTAAAAAAATGGGCGGAGGTACGCCCATTAAAATTTAATTTTGTTTTTCACGTGCTTCTTCTTAACCAACAGATTTTCAAAAAATTTTTTTTTGTTTGAAATAGTTTACTTTCAGTTTGGTTCCATAAATTTTTTTTGGAAATGTTGTATCAGATCTTTGCATTGAAGTCGGTTTTTTTTGGAAGAATTATGTTTATTCAGTTTATTTACTATTTTCTTAAAATTTTTCTATTTTATTACTCTTTCGGAAATAATGTTAACATTTATTACATGTGAAATTTTTAAAATAAAACATAGTGGTCTAAGGATAAATTTCCTGATAGTTAAACTTAACCTGATCTAAAGTGAACGATAAAATAACTTTTAATTTGTTTATCATGTATTACAACTGTCACATAAGATATATGTTATAGTTTTTAAGGTTCAATCAGCTATACCATAACGCCATAACTAAATTTCCAGTATTTTGAATTATTGTAAAAATTGCGTAGCTGATGTCAATAGGTGTCCTCCACCCTAGGACAAACACATGGGTGGCACAAAAAAATTATGCATTGCCCCAACCAGTCTATAATTAATAAAATTAAAATAAACATTTTCATTTAAAATGAAAACATATCGAAAATATTGCGCTAAAAGATTACAGATTTCAATTGACATTAATAATTTACAAATGCACAAAATCTATCAGATTTCAATTAAAATCTTTATGAAAATATATACCGTTTACACTACGTTTTTTTTTTACATTTATCAAGGTTTTTATCCAAAATAAAACCCATTAACTGAAAATTTCACACCTTTTTAGTAAAAATTAAAAAAAAATTGCATCACTAAGTTCTACTAGATTTTAAGTGGATTTTGACAAAATCTAGTGACGAAGTAGATTTTGTTTTTGTAGTTTTTATATTGACGCAACACTGCTATAGATACCGACTATTTTTGGTAGTAAAAAATGTGCAGTGCCAACAACTTACTTTTCTTTACTTGTTCAGTTGAGAAATAAATTAGGGGGCTTATGTATTTTATAAAACGCAACGATAAGCATTAAGACTCAGTTAGCCGACAGTAATGGAATGTATGTAACTGCAACGGTAGAAAACAGCTGATCGATATTGTTAAGTAAAAAGCAGGGACTGAAACCATGAAAAAAAAAGGGTTCAGGTTCGGGTTCGGGTTAATCAAAATAAAAAATTCAGGTTCGGGTTCGGTTCAGGGTTCGGGTTCAAAGTTAAAAAACTACATGTATTTTATTAGAAAAAGCTGTATTAGCTTATACGCTGTTTTTCTATCAAAGTGAGACTACACAGATACATACATACATACATATCACTGATGCCAGTTCAGGGGATTTGTCTCCAAATTGGAGAATTTTTTTGCGTTTGGGGATGAAAATTTCGTGTTGGGGATCTGGGGATTTGTTGGGGATGATAACTAAATTTGAGGGATTTGTTGCGAATTTTTTTTATACCTGATGGTAACAAGAATGATTTTTGAACTAAGAAATATTCATCTGTCAAGTCTAAAAATGTGTGTTACTATTCATAGTGAATGGTTTCTAATAAAGAAGAAGTATCAAAAGAGATTAATCAATAATGAACACTACCAAAACAAAAATACGCAACAAAATGCAATACTTCTTGGAAGCACTTCTTAGAATAAACACACACTTTAAAAATAATCCAATTTATTGTAACAAATTTAATCCATCTGCTGAAATGCTAAAACTTTTTAATACAAGTACTATGTACAATAAAGTTTGAGGCTAATGAATCAGAAGATTTCTAATCTGAAGTTTTTGAAATGGTAAACATTGGCTGAAATTTTTTTATTTGTACTTGTGTATATTAAACTATGTGTAATTTTTTCTTTACAAGTTTTATAAGTATTAAATTTATGTGAATGTAAATATAGCTATCGATATAAATGAATTTTATTGAATAAATATGTTATTTTTGGCATTATTTTTCAAATAAAATTAAAAAAACTTTATTTTTTTCACAAAAGAAAAAATTTGAATCAAAAGAACTCAATTTGGGGATTTTTGGGGATGACAAATCAAAAATTGGGGATAAGCGCTAGAAAAAAACTGGCAACAGTGATACATATGTACATGTAAAGGACACCATGGTGTTCAATCCGCCTTGGTCGTTATTTTATTTTTATTTTGTTTTTTTTTAAGTTTTTTTTTCATGCAAGAAATGTAATGGATCCTATTATTCTTCTATTAAATATTTCTCTATTTTTTATATTTTTGAACTCGAACCTTGCTGAATTTTTCGGTTCAACGGGTTCGGGTTCAAAGTCCTTAGAAACAGGTTCGGGTTCGGTTTCAGTCCCTGGTAAAAAGTAATGAAAATAGTTATAGATGTAATGTAAAGTAACCGGAATGTATGAATCTGTGTACATTACTTTTCAAATAAATATATCGATCCTACCGTTGCAGTTACACTACATTACAGTCGGCTAACTTTGCCTTTAATACATTAAAAAAATCTAAATTACTCAAAACAAACCACAGAACTTAGCGTTGCATTTTGCAGAATTTCACCATAAAACGTTTTATGTCTATTCTTTTGTTTTTTTATTTTTTTATATTTTGTTTGTTTTGTGTCATATTTTGTTCAGCCGAAAATATGGCAACCTTATGCTTAGAGTTCACTTAAATTTTGTGGGCAGAGCAAACTTGCCGTTAGCTTTAGGTTATAGGTGAACCTAAACGAACCTAGGCTAAAGTTAACTTGTAATAATTATAAAATATTTATGTATTCGACAACATACATACATACTTTAACTATTAAATTTAAATATGATTCGGGAAAATATGCAATAGTATCTCAGTTGAGCACAAATTATTTGCATTTTTTGATAATATTTGCATAATTTTTGTTTGCCAATTTACATACTGTTTGTTCTTTTTTTATTGAGTTAAGCCGGGTTTACATCTGTGTGTGATGTGACCCAAAAAGCGTAACCACTAATTACTAATGAAAAACTGTTTGATTCACACATGTGTTTATTGATTTAAACAGTTTCCAATCATGTTGGATTCTATAAAATTGTCTATTAGTTATACATGAAACTGTTTAACTTTTTAAATACGTGTCTGAATCAAACAGTTTTTCATTAGTAATTAGTGGTTACGCTTTTTTGGGCACATGGCACACATGAAATGCCAGGTGTAAACTCAACCTTATATTCTAGACAAAATTAAATAAAATACGAGACAAAAGTCATCATATTTGACTTGCGAGCGTTAAGCAAGTTATTTTAAAACGAAAACTTAAATTTGTAAATAAGTATATAATTTCATAAAATCATACATATAAAAAATTGTGTATTTATTCTCTCGTACACATTTAAGGCAATAATTAACAAGTTTTTAGTGAAATGATACAAGTTATGCAAGGTTTTTTTTCTGGTAATCGCGTTATAGTGATTTCATAACAAAACTAATTACTTTTAAAAAGCGTTAAATTGCACAATCAGGTTATTTAAACAAGTGAAACTTTCTTTTTGTAAAATAATAACACTTGGGAATTCTGTTGTCTATTAAAGTAGTTTAGAGACTGAAAGAGGTAATTAAAATAATAATATTAATAAAGGGGAACAGAAAGCTCTTTGAAATTATTTTGGTTAATCGTGATACTAAAATCAGTATAAGTCTTATTTTACTTAAATTTATTTTTTCTCTGGCAATTTCAATTGAGAAAAAAATACAATGAAATTTAAAAAGGGTTGGGCGCGGGAGCGGGTGGGACGCCTAATTTGAGGTATAATTTTATGAACTTTTTATGGCAGGTACGTCCAAACATACATGCTCAAAGGTCTTAAATTTGTTCTTGTTTTTTTTTTTTGCAAAGTAAGAGCAAGCATTTTGTCGCCGATATCTGATTGGCTGGCTGTGACCTTGTCGGTGTGAAACCTCAAAAGCTCTTTTGTAAAAGTTTGCAAATTGTGCATATGGCTTGGACGTAGCTGCTTTATGGATGTATTGTAAGAACGTTGCTTAAAAAATAGCACAGAGTTTCAGTATCTAGGTTAAAATTTACAATGATCGTATATAAAGTAGGAATACATTGGATGGTAGTTATAAGGAACTCATTGGAGCCAACTAGAAACTTCCAAAATACTTATAAGGTGGCACTTTCGTGAGGCACTGTGGGCTGACTTTGCTTCTAATTCGTCAAAGCACTTCCTGTCATATCAATCATGAAAACATCGGGGTTGTGACATGCATTCAATCAAGCAATGCTAAAAGAAAGAGTGAGGTTCAGATGGTCTTGGGTGTTCTACATGTGTCTTGTGGACCACCTGAATGCCCTTCTTTAGAGCTCAATCTAGAGAGGCATTAACATCCCTTAGATTCTAAGTTTAAAAAGGGAAGCTTTGGTTATTGTAATAACAGGACATACAGAGTTAAGAAGTCAGCTGGGTCATATGGGTGTTGTTGATGATACAACATCTATATATTACCAGGAAGATTATGAAACTTTCGAACACTACTTTTTTCACTGTAGAGCATTGAGTCAATATCTGGTATTGAATATCTTAGGGATTCAGATTGGAAAAATCTAAGAAAATATATGGAGGAGACTAGGTTCCTAACATAACTAAGGTTTTTGATAGATTTTTATGGTTTTTTGGGTATTTCGATGTATCTTACTAAGAACGCACAACATGCTATAAAAGCATAAGTGTAATCCGAAACGGATTGGATCAATATTGATTGCGCTTTTCAACCTAACCTAACCTAACCTATCCTAACATCTCTTTGCCGGCCTTGTCCACTCAGTAGCAGCCCAACATACATTTGGACTTCACCACTTTGGGACCAAGGGCCTTAAAAATTTTTAAATTTTCCATATATATACGACATTGGTCGTTAGATCACCCTCGATTCAATTTGCAGCTTGAGTTGTAGCGCTGACACCCACCTGGAAGAATCTAAATATATCGCTTAAAATAAATGAGACCGAAAGGTCAAAGCCCTAGAGAATATTGTTGTATTTCCAGTAATTCTGATTTAGTTTGTTTTTGAAAATTACTTTCTCATCGAACGCCGAAAATCTACGAGTATTACTTGCTTCCATGTAATAAAACTGTCCGAAAAAGTAGAGGCAGAACTTTGCCAAAATTATTACACTTTTCACTATTAGTTACCAGACTTGAGAAGGGTTTGTGCAAATACATGTCGTTCGTTTGCTACCATAGGAGTTGTAACTCTACGTTTAACCAACTATTTGAGTCTAAATACCGGTTTGGCAAGGGTAGTTAAATCAGGTATTAGCTCCTAAATGGTTTGGTTAGTTTACCTCACTGCACCAGTTATTGTTTTCTTGTTTGCTTCCTTCCAACAGACAAGCGATTCATACGTCCCATACGAGATTTTACTTATCACAAACCGACATATTGTGCGCTATACCCGGAGATACTAAGTAGCTCCTACCTACCTATCTGCCCTGAAAAACCTATTGGATAAACAGCTTACCGCAGGAAACCAGTATGTTTTATGTATGCTCTGAGGTCTCCCCAACCTGAGTCTCTATAACATTCCCAGTACGGTACCCAGCAAGTACCGTACAAGTAAGCTCTAAGACAAAAACAACCGTTTCAAAGATTCGGAAAAGCACACGGTGCATCTCTTCTTATGAGGATGCATTAACGTAAGCGATTGACAAAATTTAAATCATAAAATGAAATTGGCCGTATGTTTATAGTCAAATACTAAGTTTTTTTTAATAGTGCATACTCTCTCGCTTACCTGGATGCCAATGAGATTTTTACTTCGTGATTTGATTTATTATTCTCCATTATATATTATGTTATATAAAAAAAGGACATAAGTTTACTGCATCTAGGATGTGCGTAAAGAAGCTCATAGCTGAGATATCACGAATAAAAATCAATGGGATACTGAAGCAGGTTGGGTAAAGGACAGTTGGGCTCTTTCTCACTTACCAAGCTCCTTCCAGGTAGACGAATATTTTTGCTGGGTACGTTGTCCCTATGGAAAATTTTGTCCTCTAAGCTGAATTAACGCTGGACAATAATACAGGTAGTGTTCCAATGTATCGACCTTTTCCTCTCATGAGATCTCATTTCCATGTGGCCGGTTATTATGCTAACCAGTCTCCTGAGTATTGACCTATTCAATCTCAGGATCTCTTTTCACTGCTCTTGATTCGAATTAATCCATATAAATCCGGTTACTCTTCCCACACTAGCGTTTTGTCAAACTCTTTCATGTTCTCTAATCGGTCATTGTTTGAGTTCAGTTTTGAGTCTCTTAAAGGGTCTATTTTGCAGTTTGATGTTATTCAAAGATAATCCCATCTTGGCAAGTCTATCAGTATCTTTGTTTCTTGTTTTCTTTCTGGTCACTTTGGACTGAACTATCCTCTGTGTAAAAGTAACCAAGTTCGTTCACCTTTGTGTCGTTTATGCCTGGAAGATGAGGAGACGACGACACACATTCTTTGTGAGTGTATCGTCTTATGTGACAGTATAAGGCGTTTTTTTTCATTCTGAGTTTCTGTGTTCAGATGATATTAGGCGGGCTTCTCCAATATCTGTACTGACTTTCATAAGGGGAGTCATACAGAGATTGATTTAATTTAATTCACAGATCTATGGCACAAAAGATCCATCAGGTGTCGCAGTGTCGGTCTTTGGACCAGATCTTCCCCTTATTCTATTCTATCTTGGTGTCTTGTTATACCTTAATTTATTGTTATACCTTAATATCCCGATATCTATATTATCTGTAGATCTGTACAAGGGTGGCGCAATCTAACAACTGGTCTTAATATTTTCCTAACACCCATCTTAAGCGCATAAAATATACATAAAACTTCAGCGTTACCTTTGAAAAAGTGCCTGCTGGCCATGATTAAATTGATAATTTTCAACTCTGTTTTTAAGTAGTATAATGAGACTTTTTTTTTTGAAAGCAAATAGAAAATTATATTGAAATATTTAAAGGATTATGACAGTATGATACGAGGGCAGGTCAATATGTAACGGACTTTTTTTCCTTTATAAAATGTTTTTTTTTTTAAAACGAATTTTTTTTATAAAAATATATAATTATATTAAAAGTCTTGGACTTATTGACCTGCCTTCGTATAATAGAACACCTTGTGTGTTGCTTAATTACTCGTATATGAATAATAATCAAAATCGAGTATCAGGTACAGGAAATTTAAATACATCTTTATCAAACAATAATGCGCATTCACAAAAGTGCAATAGTGATTGTAACGAATGTTGTATGGGGTTAAGTTTTAAGAAATAAATTTAACTATGAGGTTTTTCATAAAAAATATTTTTTTATATACTATACATATGTATGACTTTCATACTTATATAAAAAATAGCAACTAGTAAAGTTAACACATGCATCATCATTGTGAACACTAGACCTGGCGCAGCTAATATGGGGTCTTTTATTTTTTGGAGTTTTGAATGCGGGTAGCAATGAAAATATGCGATTTAATGCCAAAATTGATGTAGTAAATTTTCAGGCTGATCGCATGGTGCCTACCCGTGCCATAATGGGGTCAAAGGTCAAAATTTTTAAAAATCACCAAATCACCAAATTTTTAAAAATCAAATAAATGTTTATTATAATTTTCAATTCAGCTTTAAGTTGTAAAAAATTATAGTGCTTCTGCTAAAACAATAAGACGAAAATATTTATAGAAATTAAAAAATACAAACAATATCTATACCAGCAACTATTATTGAAACAACGGTAAAACTATTTTTTCGTTGCTTACCTCAAAATTCTTATGCTTTTCTTGTGTACGTTTTTTCTTGATAGTTGCTCTCTTAAGTGAATTGCTGTTATTCCTCTAACAGCTATGATGAACTCATTTGACTTCTGAGCAAGCAGAATTTTTTTTATTTTTTTGTTGTTTTGCTATAAGGAGATTTTTTGCAACGTCTGGTCTAAAAGTACCGTTGTTCTAGCTCTGTTACTGCACACATTGCAATGCTTTTGATATATATATTTAAATTTTGTCATTGCAAATTTGAATATTGTTGTGAAAGGTTTCGTTTATGTAAAATAAATTTCATCGTTGAAACGGCTTCGATCTGCTGATACAAATGTGTATTTGATCGGTAAATGTGAACCCAAAATAGTTGGTGTGAAATTGCCATCAAAACAACAAGTGCTTCAGTGTTTTTTGTATAATGTTCGTTGTGAAAATAAAACAGTTAAAGAAAGTGCAAGATTGGTGTTGGCTGAAATATTGCCTTTTTGGGAAAAAGCTAGAATACCAACTCCAGATCAAAGAACATGTGCTGCAAAAGTCATTAAACTTTATGAAGAGTGGAGAACAGTCCAAAAAGTGGGCAATTCTCCTTTTCCGAGTTATCGCAAAAAAGAAAATGACTTTAAGGAAAATTTAAATAATTTGTTTGACATTGCACACGTTGACGCACTCAAGCTGATGAGTATACAGGAAGATATAGACTTTCTAACGAAGCAGCGAGAAAATAGACGCGTTGGTAGCATGACTTGTGTCGATAGAAATGTTACAAATAAAGAAAAAAGAAAGGCACAAAGATGGGAAGATGAAAAACGTCGAAAAGAAAATAATCAAAAGAAAAAAGGCACTTCAGGTAATTATTATGTAGTATTTGGACAGGCAGTGGCTATTTTTACCACTTAATTTCATGAACAGACTTGACTATGGAATATGTTGAATTTGAAAGTGATGAATCGGGAGAAGATAACCAGGCGATGGATGAACAGAGTGACAACATTCCAAGTTGCTCCAATAAGCCGATTCAAAGACGTGGAAAGAAGAATTTTATAGACGATAGAATGCTTGCTTGTATGGATGCTGGCAATATGTCAACTCCATTTGCTATACACTTCATCAGTGCAACTGCCAAAGCGTTGGGTCACAATATTGAGGATCTTGTTCTGAATTGCACAAGTTTGCGTGAACAACGTAAAAAATATCGTCGGCGTCATGGCAAACAAATTATTGAAAATTTCAAGGTACATATTTTTTATTTTGGCCAAGTTTTAAGTTTTTTTGAGCTTAAGTTTTTTACTTAGATCCCTGAAACATTTGTTTTGCATTGGGACGGAAAGCTACTTCCCGCACTTGACCGCTTGGCTATTGTACTCACGTCGGAGAACGTTGAAAAATTGATAGCTATCCCGATCATTAAAGATGGAACAGGTGCTGCAGTTGCTCAATCAGTCTACGAATATTTGCTAAAAATGAATATGCAGAATTCGTTAGAAATGATATGTTTTGACACAACTGCTGCAAATACTGGCTCTCAAAGTGGTGCTGGAACTTTATTGGAACGCAAACTGGAACGCAGCTTATTGTGGTTACCATGTCACCACCATATTGCAGAAATTCTATTAAAAGCTGTATTTGAGATTAATGTAGGAAAATCAAGTGGCCCAGAGGTGGCGATTTTTGAACGATTTGCACGAGAATGGAGCACATTTTATTCAAAGGGATTCAGCACTTGTATGCAGGATGATCAAGTTTTGAAAGTCATACCTGTCCAAGAACGCGAAGCAAGCAAGAACTTTTGTCTTGAATATTTAGCTAAAGTTCACATTCGTCATGATTATAGAGAACTCCTACAACTTGCATTCATTTTTCTTGGTGGTAGCATTCCCAATTTCACTTTTCGTACACCTGGATTTACGTCTCATGCAAGATTCATGTCCAAGGCTATCTATTGTCTAAAAATATACTTGTTTCATGCACACTTTAAAATTTCTGCGAATCAGTTGAATGGAATTCGTAATATCTGCATTTTCTTAGTAAGTCTCTACATTCCGTACTGGTTCAGAACCGGAAATGCAGTTGAAGCGCCAAATAGAGATATGCAGCTGATAAAGGGGATTATTACCTATTATAATAAAGAAGTATCTACAGTGCTATTGGAAAAAATTCGGAACCATCTGTGGTATTTATCAGAGGAGGCAATCGCACTTGCCTTTTTTGATCTTCATGTAGACTCAGAAACAAAGAAAAAGATGGTTTTGGCATTGCAATTAGAGTCCAAAGAAGACAATCATATCGGTGATGATGTAAATGTTTTCCCTTCTAAAAAAGTGTGCGTAAGTGTTGATGAACATATTTATAGTATTTCTTATTAAAAAAATTATCAAATGCAAAAAAAAAATATTTTGGTGATTTTTCAAAATTTTGACCTTTGACCCCATTATGGCACGGGTAGGCACCATGCGATCAGCCTGAAAATTTACAACATCAAATTTGGCATCAAACCGCATATTTTCATCGCTACCCGCATTCAAGTTTCCAAAAAAAAATTTAACGCCAGGTCTAGTGAACACTGTAAACACGTTTATTAAACAATTATTTTAAGCAAAATTTATACATATTTTTTAATTAAAAAAAGTCAATTAGCTCATGAATTATACACATGTAGTTAATTAATATAATTCTACAAATTGATACATGTTTCAAGCAATTGAAATCATTTTTAATAAAATTATATATTAGCGTTGATTTTATTAGTTAATGGACCAGAGATTCTAACTATTTAATCTCGAGCTAAATTATGTATGATGTACGTAGTGTTTTTCATACGGATTTCCCGGGAAAAATTTCCCGGGATCCCGCACATTTTCCGGGAAAGAAATCCCGGGAAATTTGTGCGGGAATTCCCGGGATTTTTTGATTTTGTTATGGCAACTTAATTTGTATTTACACATTCCTTGATGAGTGTCGTTATTCACTTTATGTATGCGATGGTGCAATAATAGGGTGATGGCAATATCACAATAGCTAAAGCTTTACAACAACTAAGGCCGAGATTGAGATGCCTTTATTTGGAAAAAGCAGAACGCGACGTTCAAAATTTAATTCTACAACAATTCATAAAAGTAAAAAACAGAAATGAGCAAGGAAATAAAAAAAAAATACAAATAATTACCGATTCTATTTGGTAAATAGTCCTATTTCCAAAGAAATATGCCCTTATGCAAAAACGATTGTTAAAGTTAAAGCATGCGTTAAAACTGATTTTGCCATATAAAATTCGTTTGTTAAACCAACTTTAAGTTTAACAATGATTTTTTCATAAGGGGGATATTTTGTAATATTTTTTTTAATAATACTCGTATAATTTCTTTTTTATAATCACCCTTATTCTAATTGTCGACATCGACGTCACTTTAACACAATACCAAAAAATTGGTGCTTGTTTACTCGCTCTCGAGAACAATTTTATGCTACTGGCAAACTATTTCCGTTCCGTAAGGTCTAGAAAATAGCATAAAACTGCCAACAGAAGTCAGTTGTTTTCGCCAACGGATACACAAGCCTTAATTTTTTGGTATTGTGTTAAAGTGACGTCGTTGTCGACAATTAGAATAAGGGTGAATATTGGTATCTATGTATTACTATTATATAAAGAACGGAAACGGTATTATTTTTTTACTAATGTGTGTATAAAACGTTATTATTTAATCGATCTCATGAATTATAATTTGTTTTTATTGAAATAAATTAAATTTAAAAATATTTTGTATTGTTTTGTACTGGGCGGGAATTCCCGGGATTTCCCGGGAAACCAAAAAATCTTTACCGCTTTCCCGGGAAATGAAAAAGTCCGGGAAAGGAAAAACTCTAGATGTACGATATGTGTATAAACATTTTGTACAATTTAAATTGAAATCAGCAGGCTGCCAGCTGTAAATTGTCTAAATTGAGGCATCATTTTGTTTTTAATTAAATATGTAGTTTGTAGGTCACATTTGAAATTGATTTTAACACTTGTATGAAGCGAAAAAAATATGCTCATATCCAATTGTGTTTATAACGTACAATATTTTGTCATGGTGATAAGATTAAGGAGAAACACATTTATAAATAATATTTATGTGTATGTATATAGCAAAATTTAGAAAAGATAATTTTATTAAAATTTTTTATTTTTATAATTTCTTTAAAAAAAATTCATATATAAAAAAATCAATAATAATGGAAAATTTTTGAAACCAAAACAATCAAATTTGCCAAGAGCTGGGCGCCAAATTGTTTAGAACAAATTTATGTGAGAAAAAGTTCGAACAAAATTTTATTTGACTAACCGAATACATTTTCATTTCATTACTCCAGCAAACAACGAAGACAAATTTTATTCAAACAATCGAACAATATTATTATTTTTAATTAGAATTATAAGATAAGAAAATTATCATAGTATACAGAACAATATATTACTATTGAAATAATGGAATTTAAAATTATTAGATAAATCAAATAAATTTCAAGTTTTATTCGATTATGGAGTGAATAACGAATAAAAATTTATGTTTCAAGCGATGGCGAAGACGAAATTCAATACAGCGAAATTTTTATATTCGATTAAATTTTTAGTTTTATCCGATTATTCATATGATTATTCGAGTGAGTAAAAAAAAAATGTTATTAAAATTGTATATTTTTTTATAAAAATTACAAGAAAAATTGCTTACCTTTTAATTAAAATTTCAAGTTTTAAACGAATTTATTCAAATTAATAAAAAAATAACAATTTATATTATTATATAATAAATTAATTTTTGTATAAAAATAATAGATAAAACATTTATTTTTTTAATTTTAAGTTTTATTCGATTATGAATAATCAATAGAAATTTATATTCGAATGAGTAACGAAGATATTCACCCTTATCGTGAATAAAATATGAAATTTTTGTTCCCATTAAATTTTCATTCCCCATGAAAGGAAATTTGCAATCGTGAATTTCATTAGAATGTTTGTTTCCGCTATCAATGCGTAGTGAATGTAAAAAACGGGAGAAAGACTTGTAAAGCTTAAAAATTAATTGAAATTAAGTTTAATAATAAGATATACACATGTTTTGGGTTTCAAATGAAATGTTTTTGAGTGTAAAGTTGTGTTTTTAAATATTTTAGGTGACATGAAAAAAATTCCTTAGTATAACCACAACTATAAAATTTACAGCATGTGACTAGGGTTTCTAATTTCCCGGCCTTTTTCCAATTCCCGGGAATCGAGAAGCAAAATGTTTTATTCCCGGGAATTCCCGGGAATTTCAAAAACATATGAATTGAATTAAATGAAAAAATATACAACATTCAAATTAAAAACATAACAACTTTATTCGTTCATTTCATGAACAACAATATTTAAAAAATAAACAAAAACAAATAAATGGACGGAAATTCCATCTACATCTGCCAATCTAGATACCCGTACTACTCATATTTCCTATAAAGACGTTTTAGGTTGAAAATATTTCGTAACGCTTCAAGTTGGTGTCGCCTCAGAAACCTTTATTACATCAGCTTTCATGCTTGTATTATGCATCGTTACAGAGTTGTATTTCTAGGTAATCAAACAACGAACAGCAATGTAAATAAAGCAAATTCCAAAAACGTATATATTAAATTCCCAAAAATTCTCGTTGAAAATTTCCCGGGATTTGTAAAAAAAATAATTCCCGGGTATTCCTGGGATTTTTTTTCCGCGTAGAAACTCTACATGTGACCCAAAGAGATTCATGTTCAATGAAAAAAGGTGTTGCAAGGAGTTATTGTTATTAATTATTTACTGATATTGTCCTAAAAATAATAATTTATAACTTTTAATATATAATTGGAAGTTTAAGAATGAAATAACGCGATGTATTGATTCAGTTCGCCTTCAAAAATTAAGCGGACAAAACCAAGGGAAAAGTGAAAAAACCCATATGAAAAATATTGTTCACGATTAGGGGGATCAAAAAAAGGGAACAGATTTTTGGGGAAAAATTATTCACGATTGCAATTTGGGGAAAAGGGAAAATATTTTGAGGGAAAAACTGTTCACGATAGGGGTGATTGTATTAAAATAATAGAGCAATTCTTTTTATAAAAACAACAGATTCGATTAAACTTTGAGATTCGATTAAATTTTAAGGTTTATCCGATTATTTAAACGACTAAAAACGATATTTAAACGACTAAATTTCATTCTAACAACAGAATAATAGAACAATGTTATTTCGATTTAAATAAAATTATAGAACAATGTTGTTTTACAAAAATAAATATATAAGCATTTTTTAATTTTTATTATAATTTTAGGTTTTATCCGATTATTCAAATTAATAATAAATAAAAATTTATAATCGAATGTGTAACGAAAAAATTTTATTCAAAAGAAAAATAAATTTTTAAACGAGTATAAGAGCAGAACAATTTTTTAAATTTTATGTTTTATTCGATTATAAATAACAAATAAACATCTATATTCGAATGAGTAACGAATAAACATTTTATTAAAATAATACTATTTATTCTATTCTATTCTTTTATAAAAATAACCCAGAATTTTTTTTATTTGAGTATTCAAATAAATTTTATTTAAGTTATTTAAACGACTAAAAATAGCATTCGAACAACAGAAATAAAAAATTCTTGTTCCCTATTTCAATGTAATTTTTTTTATTCGGCTATTCGATTAAATTTTAATTTTGAATTGATTATAGAATAAAAGATAAAAAATTGTTTTCAAATGAAATACGCAAACAAGTTTTTATTCATATAACAGAACAAAATATCGTGCCATAACCGACAAAAAAGCTTAAGCGACATAATTTTCAAACTTAATTTTTTGACCAAAATCGATAATTTTCGATCGTAAATAATCGATTTCGTCAACAAAAACGGGGTCCGAAAAACGTGTCGGTTGTGCTTTTTTGGCGGTTATGGCTCGATATATTTATTAAGTAAACGAAATCAAACATTTAATTCAAGTAGGTATTCGATAAATATAATGGGAACTACATATCAAGACGCATGTGAGCCAGTTTTCGTGAAACTGGCGGCTGCCAGGCTTGTAAGACCACATATTCGTGAAATTTTAAGTTTATTGGGATCTTTCGTATAAATAACGGATAAGAAAATTATTCGTTTATATATGTATGTAAGTAAATAATATTGCTTATAGGCGATTCCTATATAAATCCATATGACGAAGAGATAGATGTTTTTTCTGTGTGACGAAACCTTTTCGGCCGTATTCAGAAAAAATTATTTTGGATTACAAAACAAGTTTTGTATGGAATTTTGTTTCTAAAGATTTTTTAAACCAAAATTATTTTTTTCCGAATAAGGCATTTATGTTTAAGCGACGTTTAAAAATTTTTAGGCAAAACATCTTAAATAGACATTGAGCCCCCCTAATTTCGAGTGTCAACAATAAGGTATTTATGTATACATATACTCGTACATATGCATATAGTATATACTTATACAAATACATATGTATATGTATGTATACTTTTGTGGGCAAACCAACAATACTATCCATAGTCAATAACAATATTATCTCGACCAAGCAAATACACTAATAGTCCAGACATTATAAATTTTACTTTTTTTGACGAACGAACGAACATCCATCCATTCATATGCTCAATTCAAACAACAATAATAAAATATAAATACAAATAAACAAATTCCATTTATCACTGAATCTAATTTGTTATGGTTTTCAATTTTGTGAAAAAATCGCATATTTTTCGTATAAAATAAAATTATACCATAAAATTTAATAGAAAATCTAAAAGAATTGTATGAATTTTCAACTTACCCCAAATATAACATTTTGAATGCCGAACGGTATGGGCGTTAAGCGAGTAAATAATACAACGCGAAATGCTCTCGGTCCAGATATGACACGCAGTATTGCGCGTCCAGTCTCATTTTTAATTAATCTGTGAACAAAAAAGAAAAATAAATAATGAAACAAAAAAATTGCGATGCAATTAAAACAAATTATCATAAATAAGTAGAAAATATTGCCGCTATGAATGCATTTAATTGTATGTACAGTGACCAACAACAATTTACATTCTTGGTAAATTTTTGCTATTTCACGTATAATATGAAAACAAAAAACATTTTGGAGAGAGTTTCTTTATATTTTCGCTTTCAATAACAAATTCTATACGAGCATAAATAAAAAAAAAAAAATAGAAAAATAGCAGCATTTTTTTCAATTATCTCATCTTAAGTTTTCATTACAAGAAATTTTAAAAAAGTATGAATTCTTATCATACTTCCAATTTGAATTTATCTAAATAAATAAAAATGCATCTATTGAGAGCCCCAAATTTTTAAATTGCCGCAAATCAATAGCATTGACAGCTATACATACATATCGAGCCATTACCGCAAAAAAAAAAGCTTAACCGACACATTTTTTTGGACCTCGTGTTTTGTTAAGTTCAACAATTATGTCGCTTAACCTTTTTTGGCGGTCATGGCATGATATGTATGATTAGTCGCAAATGAAATTGCAAAAGTGGCAAGACAAGTAATTCGATAATTTGAAAAAGTGTAATGATTAAAAAATAATAGTTATAAAGCACTAAAGATTATTGCAATGACAATGCCTTAATTCTAAATATGTTTGTTAAAAATAACTTCCGATTAAAATCATGCTCAAGTTTATTCAGGGTGGCGCTAAAGTAATGTCATAATTTGTACTGGCCGCCATTTTGTTTTCATAACAAGTTTATTTGAAAATGGAAAGTTGCTGATATTAATAGGAAAAAAATATATCGCTCAAAATGGCAACCTCTCCCGAGTTGAGGAATAATTGCGCTCGTTTAATTGGTGATTTCATTTTCAATGTTAGTTTTCAAGAATTGCAAGGTTCCTGGTTAGCTGTGGTAAACGCAAGATTTTAAAAAGCTCCCAAGAAAGAAGACTGGTACAGTTAGGTCTGGCGATCTGGACGATCAGTTCAAATATACAAAAGGGAAGATCACTCGACCTACAAATTAGCAGGTAGCAATTCGAGCTCGAGCACATAAAACGCCATGGCAAGGAAAACGACGACATTAAAAATTGGAGTAGGTTTTAGCCACAGCTAACTAGACAGACGACTTCCAACACTAGATTAATGGAGAGGGTTCCTAAATGTATCATAATTCACTACGTTATGATATAATACCCTATACAGACTTTGTTCTCCACTGTGCCTTGTTTCTGTAACGAATCTGAGAACTTTTTAAGTCGAATTCTTATAAACACAGGATGAGTAAGAAAAAAAAAACCAATTTGATGATATTTTTGGAAGTTTGTTTAAGTTTTTATATGAATAAACATGTATAAATTAGGACAGCCAATATAATTATTTAATTTTTCTCGATGCGAAAATTTATTGGTGAGGGATCAAGGAGATTATATCGATGGTACAGTACAATCAATCAATCAAACCAACCAGCTACAGGTTAGCCCAACTTTGGTGAGAAGAAAATGAGTGAATTAGATTTTTAATGAAATGTACATAATACAATTTTTCCCAGCAGTAATAGATAAACCAATATGAATTTGCAACGTGTAACGATTTATTTTAAAATACGAATACCCATGATGCCCTTTAAAATATGTACTTATATTTTTATAACGAGAAAAAAATCCAAACAATTGAATTCAATTAGTAATTAAACTGGAGATGTATTCAAAATGAATAAAAACATTCGTTTGTAAATAAGTATATACATATATATATATACATATGTACATATATGTACAGTTAAGGAATTAATTCTACATACACCCATAATTTTTGGGGTTTAAGGAAACTTGGGAAGAAATTCAAAAAATTAATTATGCCAATATTTAGGGTGCTAATAAATATGTTTATACAAAAAATAAAAAATTAAAATATAACTATAATAACAAGAATAAAAGCAAAAATATTCAAAATCCATAGGAAAAAAGTCTACATACAGGCATAAAATACATGAAAAAATACGTGCAAAATTTTCGAGGTCGTCAACTTGTTTGAAAATTTTGTGATTTCCGGTACCAAGCCGTCAACAAATGGCATCCGAATATGGTCTAATATGTTCTTAAAAAGGCAACAACTGATATTAACCTCGAAAGAATAAAAATATTTACCATTGACGTGTTACCGTCAACACGGTTTGGTACCGGAAATCACCGAATTTTCAAACAAGTTGACGACCTCGAACATTTTGCACGTATTTTTTCATGTATTTTATGCCTGTATGTGGACTTTTTTCCTATGGATTTTGAATATTTTTGCTTTTATTGTTGTTATTATAATTATATTTTAATTTTTTATTTTTTGTATAAACATATTTATTAGCACCCTAAATATTGGCATAATTAATTTTTTGAATTTCTTCCCAAGTTTCCTTAAACCCCAAAAATTATGGGTGTATGTAGAATTAATTCCTTAACCGTATGTATATTATTTAGTAAAGTCCCGCCTGATATTTCTTGATTGTGTACACGTCAATTTTCTTTTTTGTTTAAATCAAATAAAAGAAGAAACAATTCCATTGTTTCTGTAAAAAATATACATACATACACACATACTTACATACTTATATAAACTATATTTAGATAAGTAAATAAATATGTATGTAAATAAAAAATAAATGATTGAACAGAATAAATCCGTAACTTCAGGAAAAATCGCTGTCAAATTAACAAAGCCCATAATAAAAACTACGGCAGTAACTTCAAATGCTCTCTTAGTTTTGTTTCATTTTCTTTTGTGCTTATATTTCTTTGTAGTTTTGTTCACAAAATGTATGAAATTTATTGAAAGTATGGTAGCATTATTGAGAGAATATTAATTTATATGTGAGAACATAAGAAAAAACGCTGTCAAAATAAAATAGATTCTATCTCTCGACTGCTTTCTGGATGTACTTTTTTGTGTCAATTTGTATGGAAAATGTGTTTATGCCGCAATTCTGTTTGATCATTAATAATTTTTTTTAATTACGTATTGACAATAGTGCGACACATAATTATAGAAGAATATTTTTATGGAGTGAACCCACGTTAATAGTTTACATACGTATGTATGTATTTAGATTTTTCAAAACTATGTGGCCGTTATTTATTTTTTTTTATTTCTTTTACTCTCAACCCCAAATCGGTTCAGTTTTAAGTAAAAAAATAATACAAAAAAATTTCATATCGATAAGTTGTGTTTTAGGGGGTGCGTCCGCCCCTCAAAGTTGGCCTTCAAGCCCATTTTGCAATGTAATTTTATGCATATGACTATCTTAAAAAAAACATTTTACAAGAAAATGATGTATGGCAATCTTTTAGCTCTTCTAGTCTACAACATTAGTCTCAAAGAAAGTTTTTAGCTAAAATTAATATTTTAGGAAATAATGAAAAAAATAACCATCACAAACCAAAAATTATGTATACCGAAATTGCATTTATATGTAAATTAATTTGGCTTAAAAAGCGTTACGAACAGTAGCCTATTCTATTCATAAGAATATAGAAACAAATACAGTTCGAAAAATAATAATTAAATTAACTAAAATTAATAGTCATTGGCTTGTGGCAAAAATTAAATAAAAATATACTTAATAGTAACAAACCAAAAAAGTTTGTCTTAAGTAGAACAAAAATAAGCAAATTAACAAACATGTGCATAGTTAGTAAAGAACAAACGACAATGGTAAGACTGTTGTATATATATAGAAGATGGTAATTTTGAAACCTTCATTACAAAACACATGAGCAAATTGAAATGCAATGAATCAAACCAATTCACATATTCCATTTGCAATAAAGTTTCGTATATAAGGCAGAAATCTACATCAACTGACACCACACACAGTGGACCAAAACACAGAAGAACGCTGATGAGGAAGGTTTAGTGGCCTTCGAAAACGGCTGGCTGTTCCGTTCAACTATGTGTTGTTGTCAGAATATTTAGAACTAACTTTGATGTTATTTGTTCATTAATAATTATCACATGTAATTTGGCTTAAAAAGCGATACGAACAGTAGTCTATTCTATTCATAAGAATATTTTACTAAGCGTTTACAATAAGAGTTTATATCTATTAAATTATTTCATACATACATATATTAAGTATAGTCATAAAAAAACTGAACAAAAAAATTACATTGTATATATGGGCTTGAGGGCTAACTTTGAGGGCCGGACGCACCCCTAAAACACAACTTATCGCTATGAAATTTTTTTTGTATTTTTTTACATAAAACTGAACCAAATTGGGGGGGGGGATGAGAGTAAAAGAAGTCAACAAAAAAAATCCTCCATACAACTAACGGCCACTCTAATGTATGCACATATCGATGGTCACAAGTAAATAGAAAGGCCCTAACTCGTATTTTCACGAAATTGAGTTTTTCAGTGATTCCAATACATTTCTCACACACCTTGCAGTAGTGTAAAAATTAACACTTTTAGAAGCAGTTGTACAAAGCAGTAGTTCTTACCTTCTCCAGTGACCAACGATATGTCTGTGTATATTAGAGTGGGTCGATTTGTTCGCGTGAGAAAAAAAGCAACAGGCGTCTAAAAAAATTCTAAGAATATTACCCTAAGAAACTAGGGGTCTAAAATCAAAAACTAGCTCCCACCGAGCGGCAAAAAAATTCAAGCTTTTCGTTGAGTAAAAGCATTTATAACCAAGTAACAGAAGTAACATTTTCAATATTTTCGCTTCCGATTTTGATGAAATTTTGTAGGAGTGATGCCTCCGGTATAACTGCCATTACATTACGTATTGCAAAATCTGAATCATTAAACGTTCTAGTTTGTGAAATATAGCGACATCAAAATGGGAAAATTTAACAAACTCGTTATATTTCGCAAACTAGAACGTTTAATGATTCGATATTTTGCACTAACGGTAGTTATGCCAAAATTTCATCAAAATCGGAAGCGAAAATTTTTAAAATATTTCTTTTGTTACTTGGCTAGAAATGTTTTTACCCAACGAAAAGCTTGAATTTTGATGCCTCTCGGCGGGAGCTAGGTTTTGATTTTAGACCCCTAGTTTCTTAGTGTAATATTCTTAGAATTTTGTGTATATTTAATTTTTGCTAGACGCCTGTTGACAAAAAAAAATTACCCACTCTAGTGTATATACATATGCATAAATTTTTTAAAATTTCGCTAATTTTTAAATGTAACCCTACGTCTACATCTGATATATTTTTATCATAACAAAAGTCAAACTTTATACATATTGAAAAATAATTTTTTTTTAAGTTAGCACTTTTTCCTATATGGAATTTGACATTTGTCATGATAAAAATATATCAGGTGTGGACGTAGGGTAAAGCAGGCAACCCCAAAACACAATACAGAGCATTTTCTCTTAATAATTCTGTGGCAAAAAGGAAATAGTGCTTAAGTCGAGATAAGATTTTGAGTTAATGGTACCTCCATAATCTGCATATTTGAAAGAACCTCTGGTAAAAATCTCAATTAATTTGTGTGATTTTTCAGGAAGTTATAGCATTATGACTTGAGACTTATCTTTTTTAGACTTCTAATCGCATTTGGAAGCTTAATTTAGGTTATACTTTGCTATATTTCAACTTAAATGTTGTACTTATAGTGTGTAGAACAATTTTTGTTAAAAAAAATTAAGGTTAAGAGAGAATTTCCCTATTTAACTGTAAAAGAAATAAATTTGTAAAAATCGACAAGAAAGCTTAAAAGTGTTCACTTTTCCCTTATTACCACAGAATTCTTCTTAATTTGGCGTTAAAGTAAAAAAACATACCCCCGTATCGCGAATTAAAGGTATAAAGTATCTTCATCAACTCTTTCGGAAACAGGCGAATATTGAGAGTTGCTCATCATAACAAGGGCCGAAAAATTTTAAATAAGCACCCAAACGTTGAACTTGTATTTATGTATGTAACAGAAAACGGCATGATTACGAATCAAACGGAATAATTCTGCATTTTCTAAAATGAATATTGAGCTAGCACTTAACATTAAAAAAATTAAGGATGCTATTGCATCATTCACATCAGACTGTTGTTAATATATGCATGCCACTGCTTCCAATATCTATTCATTCATATGAATCACTTAAGCAATGAATCAGTATGATTGTTTTGAAAACTTCTTAAAACAAATACAGTTTTATGGAATATTATAAAACAAAATAATTAGGACCATTTTATTTTATAAATTATTTTAATACGAGAAAAAATATTAATCAATAGCAATGTTTTATTAACTTAAGACTTCATCTGGTCAACGTCCTTTTGTGAGTTATTTGATTACTGTACAAAACAATCAAACAACAGTAAGAATTTTTATTTATTTTTACTAAAGGAAGAGAGCGAGTTAATAGCAGTCAAATTTTAGAGAGGTAACATTGCAAGCAATATCATTAGTACATATTGATGTTACAAAGTAAATCAAATGCATTGTAAAAGTGAGTTGAGAGCGAAAGTGAATCAACTCATACAGTTCTCTGGTATGTATCTATGTCGTAATCGTATAGAAATGTATCAAATTAAAAATAATAATTGAGTTTCTTGACCTTTATTTTATTTTTAACACAGTTGAAATGGCATTGAAGAGCATATCAAGTTGTTTCGAATTTGCTAAATAATGTACATACTTACATACATATGTACCATACATATGGTCGCTGTTTTCACCAAATGACCCAACTGACATTTTTTTAATGAGACTTTGTAAGTCATGATAAACTTTGTATACGATTTTTATGAATGTGGGCATTACTGTTACATATACATACATACATATAATAATTCTTTCTGCCAAAAAAAACGACTTCCATGCAAAGATCTGATAGAAGAATATAAGAAGTACGTGAAATATAAAATTAAATTTTAATGCAAGATTATGTGTTTTTCAGAGCTCAGGGTGCGTTTTAAGTCTTGTAAAAATCGGTAAAGTAGAACCACTTAAAATTAAATATTAAATTTTAATGGGCGTAACTCCGCCCATTTTTTTAAATGGATGATTGAGTCTATTTTAGAGCTCAAGGTGTGTGGTAAGTTTCGTAAAAATCGGTTAAGTAGAACCACGAAAAATATAATAAATTTTAATGGGCGTAACCCCGCCCATTTTTCAACTTTCAAATTGTGTTATTACAAGAACCAAAGGTGTTTTATAGGCTTCGCAGCAATCAAATAAGTAGAATAACATAAAATTACATTTTTAAAAAATTGGGAGTGTTCCCGCCCACTTTTTTACAATGGGAAGCCCTACCCTCTCATGCAAAAAAAGAATTTTTACAATCGGTCTAAAATGTACCGAATTATGAAGTAACACAAAAAATAAAAATAAATAAAAATAGAGACGAATTTTTAACCTCGGTTAAAAATAGAAATGTTTCAGACCAATCCATAAGAATGCAAGTACATATAAAACAATCAAATAAGCTGCTCTCGTGTAAAATTTTTAAAATGCTTGGAATCATCTTCAATATTTCTAAAATATTGTGTTTTTTTTTCAATTTTGTTCCCCTTGGCTGACAGATTTTAATTTTGAGATTTTCATGAGTACGCGGGATGCGTCGTATCCTTTTAATGCTTTTAGAGTTATTCTTGTCAAATCAGTATACTTCATAATTAATTTATACGACTTCAAAATGATCGCAATGATGAACGTGATGCAAATGGAATTTTTAGGAATTTAGATTTTAATATTATAGAAATTTTAATTAATTTACTTAATTTTTTTTTAATTTTCCAAATACTAAGCTTTGCGAAAGAAGTGGTTGTGTAGCCGTGTAGCCGAGATTTCGTACAAGGGGAATTGAGAAACAGCTACAAAAAACAACATGCAACGGGGTTAGTTGCAGTATGTCAAATATAGTTGACTAAAATAATATTTACGAGTACAAAATATTAAAGGGCTATTAGACAGGCATACTTGTCTTAAGACATGTACGATGGCATACTTTGGGCTTTGCTATTACACTATGGAACGCTGACGGCATACTTCATATTAATTGTGCGACAGACATCAGAAAATCAAAAATTTTTGAAAACCAACATACATGTCTAACGAACTCGTATACATGCTATTAGACAGTGATACTTGGTATGCCATCGTACATGTCTTAAGACAAGTATGCCTGTCTAATAGCTCTTTAATAGCCCTTTTATACTATCTACATTGATTATCATCAGGGCTGACTAGGTCACATATTTCTCAATTCGCCTTGATTTCGCCAAAATAATAATTTTCAAATATGAACAATTCCTGGGCTATGTGGCAACATGTCGATCAGTTTGGCAACTCCACGTATTTTTAATGCTATTTTATAACTATTTTAAATTTTATTTATTTTTTTTTATTTATTTAAATAACATTTAGCATTGAACTTGGCAAACGTGTCAAACAATCTCTTAGTAAATGAAACGAAAAAAATTATGGAAATAAATAAGTTCAAAGCAAAAAAAAAAGAAATTCTTATCACAAAAAAACGCGATGTAAAAACGTAATAAATAAAGGGGCCGTTTATTTTGAAAGTGGCATAAGTCACTTCCTTAAAATAATCTAACCAGTTTCATTAAATAATAAATAAATTATTTTTTTTTTATCTACATACAATATAGAATTCTCGTGCCACGGTGTTTGTAATTGAAATCCGCCGAAACGGCTTGACACAGTTTTATGAAATTTTGTATTCGATAGGTCTGAGAATAGGTCGTAATCTGTTTTCCATACCCCTAAGTGGGATGTGCCACGCGCATACGAACGAAATATCTTATATCTTGAAAGCTATAGGAGTCATATAATTCAAATTTGCTATGAATTCTTTTGAGAGCAAGGCGCGAAGTAATTCAAAATATTGATACAATAGAACATGGGGAAGGGGGTCCCCACATACAAAGTAATGAATACTAATTTTATATATTGAAAGCTATAATAACAAGAACTTATTTAAAATATTGGTAGGATAGGACCCGGGGAAGGTGCATCCCCATACAAAGTAATTAATAATAACCTATATCTTGAAACCTATAATAGCAAGAGTCTTCAAATATGGTATGTATTCTTTTGAGAGCGAGGTGCAAAGTAGTTCAAAATATTGGCAGAATAGGACTGGGGGCGGGAAGTTTATGGCGACCGTAAAATGGTCGAAGCATGAGGAAGGTTGATAAAATAGAACACCCATTTTAATAAAAACAATTCTATCATTTGCATGTGAGCGCTAGATATATCTATCCATATATAACACACTGAATAAATGTCCATCAATTTGACAGACATATCTTCAACAATATTTCCGCTATCAACTGTCAGAGTTCCAAAGTCCCTATTATAAGACCCCCATAAGACCGATATCTCTAAAAATAACCAGCAGATAATGAGATGGTTTAAAAAATTTATCAAAAGCAAAAATCTTTTGAAAAAAACCTTGAAATTGTTATTTGATATGGGTCACAAGTCAATTGTTTGAAAGCAACGACAACTTAGATTATTTTCTTAATTTGCAATTGAAGACACATGCATACAATAAATACCCCACATATTAATAATTTAGCTACTATATACATGGATACTATATACACATCTGCAAATGTATGTATGTATATGCTTAAGGGTAATTTGCTAGTGTGTCTGAATGCCACTTGAGGAAAAAAAGAACTGTTCCATTATTTTCCAAATGGTTGTCAAATTGTCTTTAGGCAAAATGATGTCTCTTTGCATTTAATATTTATACAGTTGCGGCGAAAAACATAGCAGTTTTGAGTACATATTTTCTAATTATCATTGCATGTGTTAAATAAAAACAAAATTCTAATTAATAATATATATTTTCATAATTTTATACTTGAAAGACGACAGAGTGGAGATTGTATGTAGGCCCACTTGAGTAGAACGTTTTTCATTTTCAATTATATCCTTCTGAAAAAAAAGTTATGGATAAAATACGAATTTTTTGGAGTTTATGGAAAAATTCTTTCAATAAAGTAATTTTTGCAATGATTTGCAAATTTCAAACACTATTTAGTAGAAGAGAATTCAGCCCTTTTAAATACACGAAAACAATTTTCAACCGACCAAACTTCAAAAAAAAACATTAACGAGAAAATTTTAAAAAATTTTAAGTTCATTATTCCTGTAACTTTTATCGTGAGTTTTAGATATTTGAAGTTGCCACTTTTTCATAAGTTGCCATACTTTCCACTTTATAATTTACAGCCAAATTAAAGTTTATTTATTTGAAAAAAAAAATGTGACACAAAACAAACAATATATAACGCAAAACACATAATAATACAAAATAAAAACAAAAGAATATACATAATGGTTTCATTATGTTTTACCCCTTTTAGACACGCAAAGTTTACTTTGCAAAGTCTTAGTTCAGCTGGGTGAGAGATACTTTCCTTTTCTGTCTGTCTCCCAGCTGAATTAAGACTTTGCAAAGTAAACTTTGCGTGTCTAAAAGAGGTATTTGTAATTGAGAAAATAAACAAATCAAGGCGTTCCCACAAGGCGTTGCTACAGCAATGTTGCCACAAAGCAAACATTTTATTATTTAGTTTATCGGACAGTTGTAATAATGGAAAACTTTTAAAGGTCACTTAATAGTTCACTTTTTCTAAAATTAGTATTAACTATCCAGAACTTTATCGCCAATTTATAATAATAGCCCTAACCCCATCAGGTTCAAAATGTAACTTAACCTCAAAAAGAAACGTCGATTATTCGAAATAATCGTGTTTTTGTAATAAGTTCAAAATTTTTATTCGAATCGATTTTAGATATTCACTGATGTTCATAGACTTAAAAAGAGTATCAGATACAGCAAATTTTACAAAAATATGTACCATAATTTCTTGTTAAATCTTTTTTCGATACACATTGATTTTTTATTGGACTGAAAAACTGGCGAGAAATTTCATCGATGCAATACAAGGTCAACTGATTCCTATATTTTTTTTTTCAAAGTCCCACAAAATATTATTCAACCGATAAAAATTACAAAATTATCTAGTTGGCTTATAAGCTAATTTCAAAAGTAAATATCAAGGCACATTCGCAAGGTAGTAGCGGAAATTCAGCTGAGATATTTTTTTTTCAAATTAAAGTTTATCCGAAAAATATTTTATTAAAAAAATTCTGTGAAAACAAATCTAAAAATATGAAAAAACTATTAAAAAATTGAGAAAAGTGCTAAACGTTGCAAATTTTGTTAATAGTAGGTAGCTGCCGTGGAGAAATATTTTCAAATTTATGTGAATAATTTTTATTATTGTTATGTTAAACAAATTATATTTTTGAAGTTTTGGATGAACTACAACCAATGTTGTTTTTTTCATTGTTCTATTTTTTCATTGTTTTTGTAATCCTGATATTACCTGGAAATGAATCTGCCTTGGTAAATGTTTTGTTTTTACTGTAACACAGTGTAATTAATAAAAATATTTCACTTAAAAAATTGCTATAGAAATAAATTTATACATTACATTGTCCTCGTCCATACAGTGAAACATTTGGTTCAAAACATTTGAGTTTGTTGACGAGAGAGGAAAGAGGAATGGTAAAGGGTACTTTGTTTCATGTACCAAACCTCCCCTGCTCTACTACACGAACGTCTTTATAAAACCTGGATACCATCCACAGAAATGTGGATGAATGGAACTCCAGGTAGAAGAAAAAGTGTTGATTTTTATACGGACGGCTCCAAGACACAGGAAGGTGTGGGCTATGGGGTCTTTTCGAGGGCTTTAGGTCTTCGTATTGCAAGGTGACTTCCGGATCACTGCAGTGTCTTTCAGGCAGAGATCCTTGCTATAAGAGAAGTTGCGAATTGGTTGAGAGTGAATGTCACTTCAACGACTTTGATTAACATTTACACCGATAGTCGAGCAGCTATTATGGCCCTAGAATCCCCGCTTCTAAGAACAACAACAGCCCTCGACTGCCGATCATCTCTAAATGAGATGGCAGAGCAGTTTGATATTAGGATCATCTGGATCCCGGGGCATAGAGGCTTCCAGGGGAACTCTAGGGCTGACGAGCTTGCTAGAATTGGGACAACCTTACAGGTTCCACCGGATTTGGAATGTGTAGGTCTACCCCTACTTAGACTTAGGCGCAAGACAGAGGAAGAAACGAATAGAAGGTGGGTCACTAGAAATGACTGCGTGATCACAAGGCAGTTATGGACTCACCTAAATAGAGAAGGTACGGATTACCTAATTTCGAGGAGTAGGAAACAAATTTCGGTTCTAGTATCCGTGTTAACCGGACACTGTCTCATAGGTAGGCATGCACAACGGCTTAGGGTTGAACACAACGATTTTTGCCGCAGCTGCCAAGACATCGATGAAGAGGAAAGCATAGAACATTTTCTTTGTCACTGCCATGGACTTGCAGGAAAGAGAACGGCCACAATGGGCGCTCTTGAATTCAGGGAACTTTCTGACGTTGCTAGTGTTGAACTTCAACGTATTAGTAGCTTTATACTGAGCTCTGGATGGTTCGACGGTGGGGACTTCGCATAAGCAGAGTCTCCGTGGCATCACAATGGACCAAAACGGTCTAAGTGAGTCCGGCTTTCGGACTGCCACCTCTACTTAACCTAACCTAACCTTCATGTACACGAAGTTCTTGTTGAGCTGCAAAACAAAAACTTCACAGTGTGGACACGAATGCAGTTTCAAAAGAGAAAACAAAAATCTTTTGCAGCAAATGTTTCACTGTATGGACGAGGACATTAGGATTTCTGTTTTTATGAATTTAATTGCCGAAAAGTCAACAAGAAGCGTGGAGAAGCAAACCAGTGCCTCGTTTCTGTAAGGAATGTGATAAATTTTCGAGGCGAAAAAATTGTTATCATCCTGTGAAACAGAGGGTGAGTAGAAAAAATTTGTATTTGTTCATATTTTTGGTAAGTTTATATAATATAATTATTTAATTTTTCTCGATGCGAGAACTTCTCACAAGTTACAGAAACGGGGCACGGATCAAATAAGTTAGCAACAAATTTGTTTAGAGATTCATGCTATTTCTATTTGCTATTAGCAAATGGAAAAAGTTTCGTGCAACAAATCTCATAATGTTCATTTGGTATATTTCAATCTTACAAATTCACTGTTCTTATAACACACTTTTTGCACTAACTGTACAAAATATCAAGTTTTGTGGATATTAAAACAACTTGTGGCATGTGAGTGGTGGGGTGGGAATGGAGCGGTAGCAGAAATGTGACGTAAAATATACAAAACTTTAACAAAATATTTTCTGACAGATGTAAAAATGTAATACAACTGTTATATAAACACAAAGAATATAAGGCACACGTTCATTAAATTTTCAAAGAGGAAAACCAGAAGCCCAATTTATAATTTCGAATACATAACTACTCGTTAAGTAAGTAGACTACTTGCTCTTTAACAGTTAAAAAAAAAGAAATTGTATATATAGTAATTAGCTTATAGGCCTATGAGTTTCTAGTTCCATACAACCATCTGCACACAGATGACACAGTCAACTTTTCTATAAGAAAAGTGTGCTGTGACGACGCAGAAAACTTTTCTTTAAGAAGAGTGTGCTGTGATGACACAGTCAACTTTTCTATAAGAAACGTGTGCTGTGCTGAGACAGCCAACTTTTTTTATAACAAAAGTGTGCTGTGATGACAGAAGCAACATTTCTATAAGAAACGTGTGCTGTGCTGAGACAGCCAATTTTGCTATGAGAAAAGTGTGTTGTGATGACACAGTCAATTCCCGAGAGATGGAATCTATTTTTTTGATACGGTTTTTTTTTTATTCTCTCACATATAGGTACTCATCCTCCCAACAATGGTACGATACTTTTAATAAATTTCATAAATTTTGTAAACAAAACTACAAAGAAAAGTAAGCACAAAAGAAAATAAAACTCAAACAAGAGAACATTTGAAGTTACTGCCGTCGATATTATTATGGGCTTTGTTTATCTGATAGCGATTTTTCCTGAAGTTGCAGACCTATTCAGTTTAATCATTACATAGGGTCTCCACCTAACATAATATGTAAGATAAGAGCGTCAAATTCAATCGCAGAGAGAATTATGTTACGTGTAGACTTCAAATTAGTGTTATGTCAATCTTATAATATTTTTTATAAGAGCGTTGTTATAAGAAATCCTATAACAACAATCTTATGATATGAACTGTCAAAAAAATACACGTACATGAAAATAAATGAGTATGCATGTGTGAGTGTTTATTAAAATAAATGAAAAACAATGTTTTTACAAAATTTCTGGGATTTTATATGTTTAATTGATTTATAGATTAAAGTTTGTGTGAAAAAGTAAAAACAAAATAAATAATTATATAAAATTAATACATGTTAACTTGATGAGAATTTGAATAAAATGAAATGTTATAAGAAAAGTAAAATTACGTTGTCCTATTGTATGATATGAAGAGAAATATCGGCATTTTATTTTTGTTATTCTGCCGACGTTCTCTCACATATTATATCAGAGTTAGTCGCAGTTGTAGACGCTATGTTAAGTACCAAGTTTTGGATTGGAGACACGGATGGAAATCATAGTACAATTGTACTTTTTATGGTACATTTTTGACCTTGTTGGTACCATGGTACTACCGTGAGTTACTTGGTACAATTTAAAAATGCTAATGTTTCACTATATTTAACATTAATTTTTGCCTATGTTGTCTTAAATTTTTTTGTGTATGCTTTACTTTAGACTGTCAGCGTCTCTGTTGTTGTTGCAATACTGTTGTCAAGGCAAATTCATGTACCAGGTGGTGTCAACTCTGCAACAAAAAAATCTGTATAGTACTTTAACTGTACCTGTTAACTTGACAACACCTGAACTTGACAGTACATGAACTCGCCTTGGCTGTGGTTATATTAATTTTTTTTAACTACATATCGCTCCTTTACTTCAATGGTGTGTTTCTATCGCGCATTTTTTATGCCCATAACTTAGGTTTTATAGTGCATGAAAATAACAGGCCTGTTAATAAGCAAAATTTGTAAAATAACCGATCTCTAACAAGTCTAATCTACGAATGTACTTTTATGAATGTAATGTTTAATATTTTTTATACTCAATTTTTATACACATTTTTGTTCAGTTTCTGTTTTTTATTGTTTACTTCTGAATTTTTACAAATTTGTTTACGTTTCCGTTCTTATTAATAAATATTTAAAAAAAATGGTACCGTCATGGTCCAAAAAGTACATTTTGTTTTCACAGTTGGTACAAAATTCAAGAAGTCATTTTCCTTCCCTGATTGGAGATTAAACTTAGTTTCTTTCTCTAATTAGCTAATCCGAAAATGATCTTAATATCTCACATTAATTGAGTTTCAAGTGGTAGTTTTTCAGTGGTAGTTTAAACTTTGTTAAGTGTGTAGTATTGCCATACTGAGGAACAAAATAGTGGCAACATTTTCTATGCAAAAGTCATAATGTTATTAACACACTTTGATTTTTTGGGAGAGAAGAAGTAACTGTCTAATTTTATTATTTACCACTAAAATATTGTGCGTGTAAACGGAAGTAGATAAATGATATAAAATTTAAATATTTATTTGTGTTTTTTAATTTTTTAAAAAAGTTATATCTTTGACAAGTGTATGTTTTCAGTAAAAATGTAAGATTAAACCACCACTTTTGGCCGTTTAAACTAGCAAGCAAAACCATATAATCGACTACACAAAAATCATAAATAAAGATTAAAGTTAATTTAATCTCTAATCTTGAACTTAAAAACTGGCCCTAAGTCTGCAAATGTTTTAGAATTTAATGCTTATGTATTTTTCATACGGTGCGTATTCGTATTTAAACTATAGTAAAATATTGTAATGTTTGTGTACATATGCACGTCTTTGTTAAAAAAATATTTATTAATAGCTTTCATTGCATAAAATAACTGAAGTCCTTTCTTTCAAAGCTATTTAGTTGCTTGGTTTAATTTTCGTAATTCATTTACAATTATACATTTATAGTTGATTAAGCATAAAAAATTTCATGAATAAACAATATATGATTGACGATTTTATAACTCTCATTATCAATACATACTGTTGAACAGACTTTACCTAACAAACTATTAATGTTCCAAGAAAATTGCTTGTCTGTATAGATACATAAATTATCGACCATTTCAACACGTTCGTTGTGAATGTGTTTAAACTTAAACGATTATTATTTACGACCACACATTAATTGATAACAATTAATTTATTTTTTCCTTTTATCAAATTTATTTAGACTTATTCGCGAAGGGAAGGGAGTATGATTGTGAATTGAGTAGGTAGAAATTATTTAAGTAAACTGGGAATATATTGGGGAGTTAAAAGTAAAAATATATTATGAAAAACTCCAAAATTAGTCCTGGTTCACACACAACAAGTTTCATGAACCTGCATTTGCGCTCATACACACGTTCAAGTTTTTTTCATAAATTTTCGTTGTTGTAGTGTATTGCGAATGACAAAACAAAAAAAGGAAAAAGCAAACTTGACTGGTGCGGTCAAGTCTGTACCCCTCTCCATTTTCTTTTCCTCTCACTCCAAAAACTGAAGACTTGACGAGTCAAACCTGACGTGTGTGAACTGGGACTTACTGTTTATGATCATGATTTAATTTTCCTCTTAAAAAGTTTAATCTGAGTATTTAATTGTAAAATTTTTTCACTATCAAAAAAAAAAACTTTCGGAGATTCGTGTTGCGACCTTTTTTCTAGGTCACTTTTTTCTCTAGCAAAAAGTTTCATGCAACAACTTTCATGAAATTTCATGAAGAAGTTCATTATGCAAATTTGGTTTTTGGTCTCCAAATTGCAGATTTCTCTTCGTCCTATCAGAAGAATAGGAGGGAAAGCTTCGTAGATATGCGAAGCAACTGAAAGAGCAGTAGCCGACAATTAGGGTTTCCGAATGGAGTTCTAACAAATTCTGAGTGCCTTCGATACTTGTAACGTCAAAGCGAGTGATTGGTACCTTTAAATAACCAATAGCCACCTACTGCCATCGATTGTTCCTCATGCCTCGCTATACAATCGTGATAAAAGACTTCTAGGCCAGCCCGCCTGGAGACCATGCTGCAAGATCCAGTTCCAGGATCGGTTGCTGAAGGCCAATCAGCTAGTCATCTTAAACCAAATTATTAACGAAACCTCCTCTAAAAGCTTAAGATAAATCCGCGTTTGATGCAAATATCTGAATATATTTAAATGGAGAAGAGGCTTCTTCATCGTTATAATTGATTAAGCATTGTGTTCCAGTTTTAATACAGACTGTAAACACTAGAGTCATAGCACACTAATGGTAACTTATGTTATTTGGAGCGCAGTTTACAATCCAACATTCAACACGCACTCGTCTAAGTGTCACATTGATTCAGAATTCGCAGTATCTAGTATTACAAGTTCCCATTACAAAATAATAGAGGTGTAATCATCCTTAGAAGGCAATATGTCAACGGTACGAACTATTAAGTATTCACAGCCCACAGTTGTTATTCTGCTCAAACACCCATGAACTACGAAATATACTCTTGGATATTATATCTCTTCACAACAAAACAACTTCCGCATTAATTTAACTTTTTCCATCCGCAGTACCCTGCTATTAAATTAAGAAAGTAGCGGAAGAATTGAGGGTATATGTAATTTCAATGACCGGCAGATTCGTTATCTTGGTACCCTAATTTATACGATATGCCTCGTTTTAAAATGCTAAAAGTTTCATAGACGATAGATAACTCAATAAGAAATATTTTAAGCCTGGCACTTTTAGGAATACGCCGACTTTAAATTCACAATTGAAGGGTCTTTGCGCTCTTCTGAAAAGTGAAAAATTTGCATATCCGATAGTTTGACATGGTATGGACGATATGAAAGTACAGTTAAGCCCTTATTATAACTATGGAATCCTAATAGCAAATGCAGCCCTCGATTGCCGATCCTCTCAACGAAATGAGAAAACAATTCAATAACAGGATTGTTTGGGTCGCCGAGACAATGACATTCAAAGAAATACTAAGCTGATGAGTTTGCAAGGCTTAGGTTTTCCATTGCTCTTATGTAAACTCAAACATAATCGCAATACTAAGGATGAACCTTATAGCAGATGCATTACAAGAAATAATTTTAATAGCCAGGCAGTTATGGACTTATGCACAGAGGAATATATCATTGCTCCGGGCTAGAAACAAGACAAAAGAGGTTACCATGACTGTTTTGAGTTTGGTGAATTTTCCGAAGATGTGTTTAACTGCACCATATTATTGGGGTAGTTGGTTCGTCGATGAGGCTCTACTCAAGTAGTCTCTATGGCATCACAGTCAGCTAAAAAGGCTGAGTTCAAAATTTTGATTGCAACTCTTAGTTAACCACTCTCAAATAAAGAAGATTTCCTTATATATTAAATATCAATTGTTCACAGATCCTCATACTAGTGTTCTCCAAAACTTTTTTGAAGCTCTGTTTTAGTAGCAATTGATTTGGGAGGCATAAATCAAATTATTTTGTAGAATATTTTGATTGTTAAAGATGTTAAGGTTAGCGGGGGTCATGATTTTGAATGGATCATGAAAAAGCTTATTGTTAAGCAGCTGAAACAATTTAATTCCTCATTGCATAAAACTTCAAAATATCAGTTTGTAGATCTAGGTTAGGTTAGGTTAGGTTAGGAAGTGTATTGTTCTAACACACATCCACTCGGAGACCCAATTGGTTCCACTGCGATTCCTTTCTATAAAATTAACCCCCATTGTATTCAGAAAACGACAAAGCCCTTGATATCCTCTAATTTCCACTTTGCGATATCAGTAATGCTTTTATAAAAACGTATGCTTAGCCATCTATCCCATGATGTTATAACCTCGGGCATTGGAAATAATATGCTCGATGGTTCTGGTTCCTCTTCATCCTTGCCCACTCTACAGTAATCTGGAGTGCCAGTTTCCCAAATACTTGTCCTCGTTCTGACCGATCAGTAACGAGTCAACGCGACTTTCAAGACTCCTAGCACCTTCCTATTCATATCCAGTAGTAGTTTGGATCTTCTCATGTCAAGTTTGCCACATGGTACTGGAAACTCTGCAATCCTCCCTGCTCCCTCTTGAGCTATTGGCCCTGTTCACCACCTAATTAGTGAGTTAGCTGTAGTTATGACTCATCGGTAATTATGACACATTATGACACATTGCCTCATATAACGCCGACCTTATTATTTCTAGCTCATCAGTTATTTGATTTCACAGTCTGACACTATATTTGTCCATAAGGAGGTTGAGGGATTTCCTACGGTCACTAGCTAGTTTCTATTTGAAATTATGTCCCTCCAAAGTTTTAAGCGCCGCATAGGTGTGGACGTAAAACGTTACATCCTCACCTTCAGTCACATTTCTGGCCAGCAGCTCCCTGACGCTGATGATCGCCAAGATCATGTTGGAGCCAGACGAATGCACGCACCAAACAACAATCCAATACCTACTTCAATTGGTGATCATCATCTATTTAACACCGTGAGGTTAGGCGATATCTACCTTTTAGTAATGAACTATACAGACACGTAACACCCATTCAACTCATAAAGCAGATATGCTGTCAGGCCACAGGTACCTGTGGTACTATTTAAAAAGCCAATGATCAATTTGGAAGTTCCACCCGAAGGTTTTACCACTATCGTCTTTTGAACTAAGGGCAGTTCCATGTGACGCTGCACCTGCAAGGCGACGTAGCAAGCTACTTCCTTTATAAATATGTGCACATTCGTTATTCGGTTATTTTAGAGATTAGGCAGTAACACATAAGTTTTATGGGTCAATAGCCAAGGGTACGCCAAAAGAAAAAGATACCAGCACCCATACCTTCTCCCATTTTTTACCCATATGTGAAAAAAGCACCACCCTCATATAACTTATCAGATTTGACCCAAGTGCCGCTATCCGGAATTACCAGTGAGAGTGTTCTACTAAAATCAATTTCGAAAACCTTATATGTAGTTCGTGCACCAATAGTTTCCGCCTGCCCAAACTAATCTCATTGAAGATTGTAATGTGACCTGTTTGATGCTGTCCTCACAAAACCTGACTCTAAGAAATACAATTTCGGCACTGTTCACTAGCATTAGTGCGACCAACATGCTTTTAAGCAACAATGTAACAATGCAGATAGTTTTGTATATGATTGAAAAAATAACAAACATCTTGAAAGCTTTAATTGAGAGAAGGTTTCCGGTAGTTGTTTAGGTTAGGCATTTTCCCTCCCTATCTCTTTCTTATTACATTAATTACAAATTAAACAGTAACTTAATCTGAGAAGCATAATAAACAAAGACCTTCCCCGTTATAACCAGCCTGATTACGGATGGTGTATTTCGACTCCGCTTAGTACTAGATTAAGGGAAAATGGTGTGGTGTTCTTTAATCTAGTACTACGCGTAGCCTACGAAATACGCCAACCGTAATGAGGCTGATTGAGACGGATTTTACACACGCAAAGTTTACTTTGCAAAGTTTTGAGTTCATATAAAACAAGAGAAAAAAAGTGTTCCCATTCTCTTCACCTATCTCTCCTACAAACTAAAGAATTTGCAAAATAAACTTTGCGTGTAAAAAAGTCGTCTGACCTTATTTATTAGTGGGAATGGAATACAAGATTCCATGAGTGAAGCCATAGCGAAATATCCACTAGTCCATCAGGACCAATGATAACTTTTCTATAGAAAATTATTACACTGATCAACTTTCTATAGCAAACTTATTGCAATTTTAATTTAAAAAAATTGATCTCTGTTAAGTCTTCTATAGATAAATTATCACTTAAATGTGTTTTCTAAAGGACAATTATTATTGTGATATAGCCTATATGGTCTTGTTTTAAGATTATTATAGTTTTTAATACATTTTAGATCATTGCGGAGCAGGCCTCATCAAGATACTTGTGCACATGTTGCTATTCTCTCAATTTTACGTATATTTTACATATGAAATTGATAATTAGGGAAGAGCAAGGACCGTGCATAATTTTAAGAATACCTGATTTAGAGTAAAAAAGAAATGATAGCAACTTAAAGCAAACTTAAATAGTAAATAAAAAGAAATTTATATGAACTTACTTTTGTATCGGTAAACGATGCCGTAAACTTCTTAGTGTTACATGAGCTATAGCTATACCCATATTTGCACCCAATATCACAGTTAGGAAGCCCTTGATGCAGCCGAATAAATAACCAGCCGTTATCATCAACACAAAATATCCCACCACAATTGGGAAGCTGACAATAACGAACAGCAGCATAAATATAGCAAATATAATCCAAGGATTTTGTGTCTCTATCCAATACAGCAAACGTTTCGCATAGTCTCTCGTCAAGTAGGCCACAAACATTAAAGCTAAGAGTATGGATAGTGGCACCAGATAGCTGAGATACCAATTACGCGATATAAAGGCATTGGCACGATAACATATTGAAGAGCGGGCTTTACTATTCGAACGATTTAAGCGACGATTATTACTATTACTACTAGAAGTGCCAGTTTCCACCGAAGAGTCTATCAAAAAGCTATCATGTTCCTCATCGGCTTCATTGGCCAATGGTGACGAGCTAATCGTAGACTTTTTAGGTGCTGCCATCATTAGACTGCAATATTCACTGTCACTATCGGTGAGACTAGTGTTAATCCGGCCATTCAAACTGTCCTGTTTAATAATTGTGGATTTACCTTTTAGTGTACTGGTGCCATGGTAACTGCTACTCTTGTGCATAAGCATGCCATTGCTGGCATTGGCATGACTATTCATTTGTGATGTTTTCTCAAGCAGTAGGGTTTCTTCAGATGTCAACGATCGCGGTTCATTCTTATAATGTAATAATGTATACTCGCCGCGGCTATCACTAGGAAAGTGATAATATGTTGCTGAGGAGGTAATGATGGTGTTATTGTTGTTATTAGTTGAGCTTGTATTTGTATTGTTAACGGGTTGATAATTGTACTGCGATTTCGATAGATTTCCTTCTAGTGATGGCACACGCGCTAATGTTAAACTGGTCGAAACACTCATATTGGAGTGAAAAATTGGTATTAGAGGAATTTATATGCAATCAACACCAGGCAACAATCGTTTTTAGCAAAAATGTGTGGGAAAGTACAGCGGAGAGAGAGTGACAATGTTTTTTTTAATCTTTACATTTACATATTGTTTCTTTTTATTTGCGTGTTCAAGTTTATGAAACTCTGCAAGTACGTAAAATATAATTTTTTTTGTTTTGCACGCAATTGTAATAAACAATAATAAAACAACGAAAAATAATACGTAATAAGAAAAAGGATAAAATAACTTCAAACCAAATTAAGAAAGCCATCCGTCTTTATTACGGTTGTCGAATTTTTCGATTCGACTTCCGAGAGTTTATGCTAGGTTAGAGAAAAATGTTCCATACTTCAAGTAATCACCAATTTTTAATTTTCTTTCCCTTCAGTTGCTTCCATTAACGCAAAACAGAAAACTTCTGGGTTCATGATCTTCTCACCAGTTAAGAACTTATATCAACTTCGTAGCATGTCTTCATTGCTTGGTAGGATACATACAAAAAGTGGCTGATATACGGGGATTTAGCACTGGTTGCCTTTTTGATATTGAAGGGACTTTAAATAATGTCAAATCCGAATCTATGATCAAAAAGATGAGGGACATAGAGGTTGATGAAGATACTTGCAATTACATTAAGAAACTACTAACAGAGTCATCTGTGCGATTGGTGATGCCAAAACATAGAGTACAATTAACCGATGCACACCTTAGGGTGAGCTTCTTTCACCCCTCTTATGAAACTTAATTATTAACTAGAGCGTTAGTTAATCAAGGGGTCTACTGTGTAATTCGAAACGAAAGAAAATGCCTTTGAATTTTTATGTCAATAATATGTATATTCGAAGCCATTTCCTTGCGCCAAGACTGTCGCTTAGAAAGAAATGGAGGCCTTCGGGAAGCGTTTGAATACTATATCCGAATGCATGGCATCTGCGCTAAGTCTCCTGAGTAAATGGAATCGTATCAATTCAGCTAAAACATGGTTGGCACTCTTCACCACAAAGTAAAGAGCTTTGTGTCTCCCAAACTAAATGGCGTTAACCTGGCAATCTCGGAAAGCGCTAAGTACCAAGGTGGTGTTTGGGATTGTAAACTATCCTGGAACTACAACATTCATGCGAGGGTAAACGGAGTATATACTTTTAGGAAGGAGCTTAGGCTTAAGCCCCGATAGAAATCAACTAGATTTTCGAAACATTGATAAAGCTCTTCTTTTTTATAGGATATGGGATGGGATGGTACGATAAATGGCAGTTCTGATTACTGTAACTCTTACATACTCCTCAATCAAAGTATTTTTAAAACTTTGAATTGACATACCGTGGACTTTTTAACCATATAACTGGCTCTAAACACGACAAACAGGTTGAATTCTACTTAGCCGAACCTATCGTGACGAACTAGGATCTTAAAGTACAATACTAAATGTGGATTTATGGCAAGATTAATTACTTCACGCCGAAACCATTTTTTTAACTACTCTGCTCACTCATTCCTGATAGAGAAGTCGTGATTATATAACCGAGAATACAGTTAGAATCTATAATGGCGGTTCAAAAGGACCGTTACGACGGGTGGAAGTTTCTGGCTGGAAAACTTCAATGTAAGGGTTCCATTTCCATTGGCAGACGGATGCAATGTACTGCGAAGATGGCTTAGGCACTATAAGATATCAGCAGATATATTAAGCGACATTAAGGAGACCATTGGCGCTTTAAATGGAATTTAATCAACATCCCTGGTGGTAGGCGAAATCCGTGTGTATTTCGATGAGATAGCGAGACATTCTACGGTAACACTGAAATGGAGTTTTTGACAATCGAACTGCTTAGGTAACTGTTTAGCGAAGGAAGAGCTAGCATTTGACGATTCAAAGACCTTCCAATATAGCATGAATTATACAAGGTTGCTCAACGAACGGGGAAAATTTTAGGAACTTCCAGTTCTGACGGAATGGAGCAGGAAGACACTGTGCTTCATCACCTATGATAAAGCGCTATACAACCTGAGTAGGAGGAATTTCAAATTAAGTAATGGATGATTTAGGAGCATTGAAACGGTAGAGTGGACTAAGTTGTCCACATTGTTAAGAGAATCTAGTTGTTTCACTGAGACAGCGAGGCCTATGGAAAAGTCTTAATTGAATATAAACTATTTCCAGGGTATCACAAGGAAACCAAACAGACAAATCCAAATGAGACGCCTCGCCAGAACTTTTGCCCTTATAACCTAACCTAAACTATAGGGATAAACCGAGCACAGAGAAATAGTTCAACCTTTAAGCAAAGAGACGTGAGTACGTCAAACAAAAGGACAGTTATGTTAAGAGTAGAAGACAGACGATTTTGAAAGAAAGAAGCATCAAACAAGCCGAATTTGGCTTAATTTGACAAACTTTATATGATGTAGAAAAATGCTTCCATATTCGACATTACTAAAAATGTGTCTTGGTTTGTACTATGATGATCTTCTTTCGTACACATAACTGGCAACGAGAAGCTGAAGTAGTGACCGGAAGAGAACTAAATGTATACATATGTATGTAGCATATAAACTTCGCCAATCATCGTTAACAACGCTCACAGGAATTTGTATTTTTATCCATGTACATATGTGTATAAGGTTACTTTCCAAACTGTTGTGATGAAGAAAATAAGAAAATCTAAAACAAAAAAAAAACCTGAAAAATTTTGATCTAAGTGGTGTGTGTATGAGCTTGATCAAGAAATTTATCCACTCAACCCAACATAGCCAAATTTAAGGAGGGTTTATGTAGACCTCTATTTCATAAATACCACATGCACTTCTGTGAACCAAATTAATGTTGATAAATGAAACAAAGAAAGATTTCAAGTACATATGGATTACACATCTTAGGCCATCAAAATTCCACATTTGTACTTATGTATGTATGTATGTATATAGATTACATACACACATATGTATGTACATATTTATGCAAGTACAGATGTACTTACTTTAGTAAATCTTTTTTGAAACATTTCCAAGTCTGTAAAAGTGTGCTGTGAAACCTACATCCTATATGAAAGATTCAATATTTCTCAGTTCAATAACACTTGCAAAATATACATACATAGATACATACTCACACGTAAAGTGGGACACAAAGAAAATTCTGATGTTGGTATGTTTGGAACCCATAATTTAAGGACTTGGTTAAATTCGAAAAATCAATTAAATATTTTTTATTTTTTTGAAGAAATACAAGTACATATAAAGTAAAACAAAAAAAAATCAACCAATTAAATCAAAACAATATAAAACTAGGCATTTTATATTTTAACTGCTTAAAGCGAAGATCACTCTCAAAGTGAGACACTACAGTTTCCATATTTGTATTTAGTGATGGATAAATTTTTAATACTTGGTTGACTTTCCCATCGCTTAATATCACAGCTTGAACACTCCGTGCTATACTTTCAAGCAAATTTTTTATAATTCGTGCTCAATACTATGCCATAATTCTGTTACGACTTCCTTTAGTGCGTCAAACCCCTTTTCCCGTCTCGTAGTCGCCATTTTTTTAAGCCTGCTATAATATGTTCTATAAGATTTAATTCTGGTCATGCAGGAGTAAAAAGTAAAACACCAGACGACGACATACACACCCATAAGGCAACCATTACCGTGCTTTTTAATAAACTTGTGTTGAACTTAGGCATCAGGTTTGCGCCAAGCGAATCTTTACTGACATAGTATTGAGCCCGAATTATAAAAAATTTGCTCGAAAGTATAGCACGGAGTCTTCAAGCTGTGACATCAAGCGATGGAAAAGTCAATCAAGTATTAAAATGTATTCATGTTTTTATTGAATTGGTTGATTTTTTTTTTTGGTTTTGCTTTATACACTTCACTTCACATGAATAGGTGCAGTTTTCTACCAATATTTTTGAAGTCGCTGCTCTCAAGATAATTATCTTTAATTATAATTAATGGAAAGGGTTATGTTGAACTTTTTATTTCAGGTTTAACAGTTGAGAAATGGAGTGTATACAAAGAAAAGTCGAAAAAGTTCCGATAGATTTAATATGGACTTCTTTTTCTAATTTGTGAAGAAAAATGTAAAATTGTTTTTGTGCCACTTGAATAGGTGCAGTGATAGGAGTGGTTCTATGGTCATTTGCGTAAATTTTAACTACAAAATAGCTGAGTATTTTTTAAAAACAAACATCAAAAATAGTTTGCTATCAGTTTTAATTGAAAATTGGCCGTGGTAAATCATTAAAGGTGAAAGAGAAGGGGAAAATTAATGCCTATGATGATCAAGGTGTGTCCGGCCGTGAAATTTCTATTAGAAATCAACAAAAGTGCTAACGTTGTATGGCATTACCTAAGAAATAAAGAAAAATATGTCAAAAAAAATTAAGACAAGGCAAACAATGACCACAAGAGCACCTATTCATGTGAAGTGAAGTGTATTTCTTTAGTAAAATAAAAAAATATTTAATAGAAGTTTTCAACTTTAACCAAGTCAACATCAGAATTCTTTGTGTCTAGTTTCTGAGATATTAAGCAATCATTTTGCTCCATAACCACTATTTTTAGGTTTATGAAGTAAAGTTGACTCTTGTTTTGCTTAATTTCTACAAGAAATAAATAATAAAAAAATAAGATGCCGCAAGAAAAATTCAACGCAACTGTTAAGCAAAAACATCATCATTTAGCCGCGGCGCGCCGATTACATGTTTTAATATAAACTTATTAAACACTAAAATAAAATAAAAGAAACCTTAATTATGCATGTTCGAGTAGAACAGAAATCATTTAATTTCATTCTTTATATTAAATACACTTCAATTACTTGTTTTTCTTGTGCAAGTATGTAATGCCGGCCATACACTACACAAGTTCAGTGCTCAAGTCTAACACTGCGTAAACTAAGCTTGTGACACACACTATACAAGTAAACTGTGCATTTTTTATTTTAATTCGCCATAATACTGATGATTCTTTGTATAATTCTATGAACTCTGTCCAGAATATTAGTTCTGCGCTCATTTCTTGTTGTGAACTCTTAAAAAACCACGAAACAACAGCGTTTGCAACATACACTACACAAGTTCACTGTACAGTTTTCGAACTTGAGAAAATATCAAAATCATTTTGATATTTACTCAGTTCACTGCGTAAATACCACAACCACCCCCATACACTACCAAACGCACTGTACAGTGCCAGACTTGTGCAGTAAACTTGTGCAGTGTTTGACCGGCATAAGCGGATTGATAGTGAAAAATATTACGGCGGCGGCTTCTAAGTCGGCGTTAAACGATCGCCTTATTTCTCTAGACAGCAAGAAAAATAAACAAAACAACAATATTCTACGTATGGAGCAAAAAAAGCTACTTGTTTAAAATATATTAAGAAAAGTTGTGTATGGAGCACACAACGTATTTTTACTTTTACAATAAAGTAATATTCAGGCCTGTCAAATTATATCGAAATTATTTCAATTCCGTAATTAGGTTCTTCAGAAAACGAAAAACGAAAAATTTGCTCGAAATGAAACCACTTTAATATTAATGCTCGGAATTGTAATTTTCGCTATGTGAAAGTACCTACAAAAATCTGTTTGAAACAAATTTATTTCAACAAAGAAAAATGTTTTTCAACTATTTATTTAAAATATTTTATATAACTTTTTTACATATTTAAGATATTTTTTTAGGGAAAAAATGCATCATCATAAAAACTGAAATATTCTATTCTGTCAAATAAAATTAAATAAAACTGAGAAATTTTTTTAGATTTAATTGAATTGTAGTGAATTTTAATTAAACTTTTAATTAAAACTTTAACACATACACTACGTTTGAATATGAAAGAGGGTCTAAAGCAATATTGCGGCAAAATTATGACCGCTCTGGGCATCCAAAACTGCAGTTATTGCAATTACAGACATTGCATGTATAATTTAAATTTGGCTCACTTCAATAAAAAAAAATTTATCCTTTAGTATTTTGTTGCTCTTCTAATACGAGCTAGAATGTGTTTTTTATTGCCCAATATTGCCACAATTAAATTAAAAACAAACGAATTGATACTTTTTCGGAATGAACAAATCGATCGAAATAAAAATTCGTAATCAAAACAATTTCGATCAATTTCTGTGACAGGCCTGATTAACTTCTAAATTAATTCATGAAAGTTCACAAAAATTTACATTTTTCTTCAAAACATGTATCGGAAGCAGAGGTGCAAATTCAGAAGAAATCCATCGGGTATATTTTGAGAAAACTTCATGTAAACCTTCTTCGTCGGTTTTCTCCACTCCAACTTTGTGGCATATGGGATATAACTATTCTGAGGTGACGATATGTATGTGGAAATATAACAATGCTGACTGCACTTCTATACCTCTCCTCACATCTGATATACATACACACACACACGCGCTGATACCAACATACATATGCACATATCCATACATAAATTTTCAAAGAAATATTGCAATAACATCTCATGTACACATTTCCAAAAATATATATGTACGTTTATGTACAAATATACATAGAAGCACACAAAATGCTGCAAAGGGGGAGTGAAATATGTAAACAGTCATTAAAAACAAACGTTTTTATATGTATGTGTGAGTAGCGGGAGGCCCGACATTTTTCGTTTTACAATAAAAAAATCCCTGGTGGATAACATATCGCACACTAAATCATAAAGAGTCACAACTCAAAATTATAAAAGTGCTTTTGCTTTTTTATAAACCAGTTAATTGAAGAAATATATAACGACCTCAACAATTTCTTTTGCAATACAGAATTCTTGAAGAATATAAAATACCATTATGCTTGTTTTTATATCACATACTTGCGTCATTTGTACAGTATCAACACTTGTTTGCAACTACTCAGCATCTGAAATTTTTTGAGTTGTGACTCTTTATGATTTAGTGTGCGATATGTACATATGTGTACATGTATGTATATACATATACATATGTAAATACAAACATACATGTGTACTTATTTCTGAAGGGGAGCAAATACTGCAGCAAAAACAACAGCTGAATAAATTTTAAGTTTTCCTTTAATTAAATTTTTTTATAAAAACATAATAGAACGCATTGCTGGCATTATTTTTCCAATGTGATTTTTGTATATTTTTCAACAATTTATAGGTATGTATTTAAGTTTTCGATATGCACTTCATTTAATACAAATCGGAAGTGGAGATAAAAAAATAACAAAGAAAGTAAAACTTCGATTTATAGAGAGATGATTTCACTTTCATTTGCGTAGAATAATCTATGGTCGTTATTGACTGGGTTAATTTTTTGATTCACTATTGCAATTCATTTTAAAATTTATATTTAAGGCTTAAGCCAATTGCACAGATTTAATGGCACACAAATAGACTAATTCCATACACCTTTGACCTTTTTTTGGAGATTTTAGTTTGTTTTTTATGTAGTACCTTAGTATATATGGATGTATATGTGTGTATAGGTATATCGTTTTTGCAATATTTAAATTCTTAATATATATTTCACACGTTTAAATTCTCAGCTCGTAGTTTCACTTTTTAGCACAATGTATTACTGTTTTTTTAACCACGTTGGTAATTTTTTCTAAATCTTGTTTTTTCCCAACCGCAACCAAACATCTAACCAAACGTCGTGAATTTCTTTGCAATACTATTTTTTTCCTCTGTATTTTGTTTTTGGTATTAAAAATACAAAGCTTTGTTGTTGTGGTTTTTAAAACAGCTGAGAACAGTGATGGGAAATGAGATTTGAATTTCGGTATCGAAAAAAATTTTTTTTGAGTACTTTTTTAATTTCGAGAGTACCAAAAACTATTACATACTATTTTACATTTAAATTTTCTTAAAAAAATTATATAAAATTCATTTATAAAGAAATAAAAAAAGGAACACAAAGGATATCCATATGCACATAGGTACAAATGTAAAAGTTATAGTAAGCTAAAATGCGTTTTTAGTTTTAGCCACTGTAGACCAGGAACTGCATTTTATTTCTGTTGCTAGTGGTTCCAGTTCTTCCATATCAGCCAGTGCTCTATATTGTTTGTTAATATTTTTTTTTGCTTTTCCCTGGGAAACATTGTAATTAAAAGTAGTATAATGCTGTTCGTTTTACAAAATAAAACATTTTCAGTAGGAAACATTCTAAGCCAAACTAACATTTCAAAGTCCACTTTTTCCTTTAAAACTTGACATAATTTAGTATAAAACTTTTTGAAGTTTACTTTAAACTGATTTAAAACAGTTGCTTAAACATGATTTGTATTTATATACATACATATATTATATAGATCAACTTCTGTACCACAGAAAATAAAATTTAGTAAAATATGGTTTTCGTTTATATGTACATTAGGGGGGGCGTTATTTATTTTTTTTTATTTCTTTTACTCTCAACCCCCAAATCGGTTCAGTTTTATGTAAAAAAAATACAAAAAAATTTCATAGCGATAAGTTGTGTGTTAGGGGGTGCGCCTGTCCCTCAAAGTTGCCCTTCAAGGCTATTTTCAATGTAATTGTTTTGCATATGACTATCTTTTTAAACAAACATTTTACAAGAATATGATGTATGGCAATATTTTAGCTCTTCTAGTCTACAATATTAGTCTCAAAGAAAATTTTTTGGTAAAATGAATATTTTAGAAAATAATGAAGAAAATAACCAACAAAATACCAAAAATTATATATACCAAAATTGCATATATATGGAAATTATTTTACTAACCGTTTACAATAAAAGTTTATATCTATTAAATTATTTCATACATACATATATTAGGTATAGTAATAAAAACACTAAACCAAGAAAAAAAAATACATTGAATGTATGGGCTTTAGGGCCAACTTTGAGGGCCGGGCGCATCCCCTAAAACAAAACTTATCGCTATGAAATTTTTTGTATTTTTTTTACATAAGACGGAACCGATTTGGTGGTTGAGAGTAAAAGAAATCAACAAAAAAATTCTCCATACAATTAACGGCCACTCTAATAAACATATATAATTGTGAAATATTACAAATTTCGGAACAAATTAAGTTTAGTGACATAACTCCAAAAGTAATAAAAATTTGGTGTCCGATAGAAAATTTAAAAATAAAAAGAAAAACTTAAAAAAAATTGGATGCGAGCCTAAGTTTCCGAGTTATGGGAATTTTAAGTTCTGGTATAAAATTGTGATTATATGGTGGAATTGGCACAAATCAAGCTAAGGGGCAACTCTAAAAAAAATGCTATCCGATTGAGAATTAAAAAAGGAAAAAATATTAAATTAAAAAATTGTAGGCGAGGCTTGGTTTACATGGTGTATTTTCCAAAAAATGTTATCCAATATTGGTGTCATTTAAAAGCTTTTTAGCAACTCTTTAGGAAAACACAAAATTTGGAGTTCGGTTTGTATTTACTAACACCTGTGTGTGTATGTATATGTATGTGCGTGTTTGTAGCATTCATACATAAAATGGTTTTTCCTGTCTAATAACGATTTTCTGCACTGCCGGCCTTCGGCCTGGCTTAAGGATTTTCTCCACCATGGTGTTTCCTTATACGGCGCAGCCTAATAAAGATTTTCTGCATGGCAATGTTTTCCTGTTTAATAACGATTTTCTGCACCACCGGCCTTCGGTCGGGCTTAAAGATTTTCTCCACCGTAGTGTTTCCCTACACGGCGCAGCCTAATAATGATTTTCTGCCTGTCAAATTTTTACAATCTAATAACGATTTTCTGCACTGTCGGCCTTCGGAATGGCTTAAGGATTTTCTCCACCATGGTGTTTCCCTATACGGCGCAGCCTAATAAGATTTTCTGCCCGACAAAGTTTTTCTCTCTAATAACGATTTTCTGCACTACCGGGATTAAGGATTTTCTCTACCATGGTGTTTCCCGACACATCGCAGCCTAATAAAGATTTTCTGCCTGGAAAAGTTTGCCTGTCTAAACGATTTTCGGAACTGCCGGCCTTTGGCCGGGCTTAAAGATTTTCTCCACCATGGTGTTTCCCGAGACGGCGCAGCCTAATAAAGATTTTCTCCAGAAAGATATTATCCAAAGCTTTTAAATGATACTAATATTGAAGACATTCGTTAGGGAAAATATTACGTATAATCACAATTTCATACTAAAATTTCAAAGGCCCATAACTCGGAAACTAAGGCTCGCAGCCAATTTTTTTATTTAAGATTTTCTTTTAATTTTCTATCGGATATTAATTATTAATTTTGGAGTTATGTCACTAAATTTAATTTAATCCCACATTTCTAAAAAATATCTAATAGAGTTTCGTGCCATTTGTCGAAATAAAAATTTAATTCATTTGCAAAAATATATGAATACGCGCGTATTCTGACTTCCTTTCTGAGTTGACCGTGCGAATATCAAATGTGTTGGGGGAGTACCACGGTACTTTTCACGTTAAATTATCAAAAAAAAATGATCGTACCAACTTTCTCATCACTGGCTGAGAAAGAAGAGAGTATGAGAGAACAAAGTAAATAAACACAATATTAACACAATTGTATTAAAAGAGTAGTAGAAAAAGAGTTGCCGTAATGAGGCGTTTAATGATAAAAAGTAGCCCAAAATATTGTGAAGCGAACTATATGAGGTGTGTTCCACAAGATTTTGTTAAAGTTCGGACTTATGTGCAAAATGAACGTGCAAAAGTTATCCAAAATTGCTGGAACGCAAAAAACCATAATTGACCATCTTGAAATACTAGTGCTGCTTACTTTTTAAATTAAATTTTATTTCAGTTATTTTAGTCGCTTAAAACGCATAACACTATAAAAACATGAAATTTGCATCATTGGCAACAGCTGTAAAAAGTAAATGAAAAAATCTCCAAAAAAGTAGAAGTTACGTGAATTATTTAAAAAATCATAAAAATCATTTTTTTATATTAAAGAAATGGACAAATAAGCACAAATGTACTTACAACTTAAGCTTTTTTCAAAAACCTTCCATTTTCCTTTTTAATAAATCTGTGTGTATAAACTTTTTTTCTATATTTGCAAATTTTCTGATTAATATTTCAGTTTCGTATGTAAAAAAACAGCTGATTATTCAATTCTTGTCCGAACTTACCCAGAAGAAAAAGTTCGTACTAGTTTGTACAGGAAATGAAAAAAATTACTCTCTCATTCGCTCTCAAAATTGCACAAAAATTGCTTTCTGGAACGCTTTTGGATTACCTTGTACAAGTTCGGACTTGTTATGCATCTGGAACAGACCTATAAATTGCTACTTTTTCAACTTTCATTCATACCCCGTTATGCAAAAAAATATTTTACTTTAGCTTTAAAGTTCATAGTAGTTGCCAAGTACTTTAGCTTCTGACATTGTAGGAAAACAGATATACATTTCTATGAAGTAAAAGTAAAAATATATGATGAAAAAAGAAAAATTATCACAATTTATTTTATTCAAATGAAATGAGTATTTAAATATACAGCTTTTTTCGATTCGTTTTGTGTACATCACTAAAACATTTTTGTATAATTGAATTTATTTTAATATTTTTTATGGATTTTGCTATGTATTTTGAATCATTTGGATAATTTGGTGATGTTTTCCATAACATGACAGAAATAATAAATTTAAGATAAGAGCTAGCAATTCTAGCTTCATCAACAATATCAAGTCATCAAATATCAACTTAAAGTAGTCTTAACAAACATACATACTTTCGAATTTTGATATATTAATTTTTTTAGAATACAACTTTGTTTAACATTGTTTGGTAGGCCTTAAGTTTTTTTGCATACGACCCTACAGTGTAATACAGAATTAGTAAGTGAAATGTAAAAAATTATATATTGGGCCTTATCGTGGTTAGCGTATTTCAACTTTGACAGTTCTTGCGGCAATCCTTAATCTTACAAAACCATCGTAGTAACCAAGGCGATTTCAGTATCAGGTGACCTTATCGCTGCAACAATTTTACAACACAAAAAACAACATGTAGTTTGCTATGCTACAAAACCAGTCTGTCAGAAGATTTCTAAGCAAATTTTGACGTTTTGGTTCAAAATGCTCAATTTGGTAGCAACAGCTGATAATCAGCTGGGCTGAGAAGGTCACCTGATACTGAATTCGCCTTGGTAGTAACCACAAAGTATACAGAGGTGAAGAAAGTGAGTGATGAAAAAAGCTAAAATCAGCTACGACACGGGTTCGGCGAGAAAGGGACAACTGTAGTATATTTGTTATTAAGTTGCTAACCATATAATCAAAACAAACAAGAAAAAATGTGTACTTTGTGAAATAACCAACAGGACATTTTTACAAAATTAAATGAAAGATTTTGTAGTGTTGAACTAGAAAACTTAATGTGTTAAATGTTATTAGTGGTAAAAAAGTGATTAAAATTAGTTTCCACATAATTACAGACATCATTTTAAGCATTTTCATTAAAAAATATTAGTTTTTACCATTTACTTCCAAAAAGCATATAGCGAATAATACCACAAAGAATAAAATGAAAATACATTTGAACGAGTGAACATTTGTACAAAATTAAATCAAGGAATTTGTTGTGTTGAATTAAAAAACTGAATGTGAAAATGTTTATTAGTATTAAAAAAGTTATTAAGATTTGTTTTCAAACGATTCCTGATTTAACTTTGAGCTTTTTAGTTCATAAATGTTAATTTTAACATTTTAATTGCAAAAATCTCATAGCGAATGAGTACTCAAAGAATAAAATACAAAAACGTTAAACCAATGCAACTACGAAAGAAGCTTAAAGAAGACACGGGTTCGGTGTGAGTGCGAAATCCGAAAACACAAATTATCTTCCGTCTCGTGTCACCTCTGTGTACTTTGTGGTAGTAACAGTCGAAATACGCCAACCACGATAAAGGTGATTATAAGTTTTTTACAATTTCTCAATCGCACTTCGCAAAAACATATACATGTATTACTCGACCAAAGACATGTTTCTTATCCCTGTTAAACTAACTACCGCATTTTGTAACTCTGTTTTATGTTTCACAGGTTGCGGCAATCAGCTGTCTTTTATTTACATTTTAATGTAACACATTTTATAAAAATTAGAAAACTTATTTTAAATGAAAATTAGTTAAACATGTTGAAACATTTAATAAAACTGGTCTCAGAAAATTCCCCCAATCCTAACAAGCGCAATTTTGTTAAAAATTTACATACAATATCACCGCGATTGTTGGAGAAATACACCCAAGAAAAGGAAAACAAACATTGGCTCAAAATAAATGAAATATTAAGTAAATACGACAAAGAGATGGAAGAAAATATGTTAAAAATTATAAACAATTATAACTTAAATGATCTTTTAGGGTAAGTAATATATACTTTTAATACTCAAATATATTTTAATAAAACAATTTTTTATATTTATCAGTTACGAAATTTCCAAAGGCAGAGCAACCAAGCTATTAGCGTGGCGTATGCGGAATGGTTCATTGAAGAATTTAAATGACGTATTCTGTATAGAAACCTTTGGAACAAAAGTTGCAGATAAGTTTTTTCAAAGTCTATTATTAGAACCCAAACCAAAGGAATTGAATTTGGGCAGAGCCCAGGCCAAAACGGCACCTTTTTTAGCACCTCCTATAGAAGCCGAACAAAGACAATCAATAAAATCCAGTGTTTCAATGCGTATAGGTGTAAATAGCATAACCTGGGCTCGACTAGATATTCCGCCTCACGATACTAATGCACCTTGCTTATTAACTCACTGGCAACATCACGAAATTTCTGAGAAAAAGTTGCATATAAATGAGCTGATACAACGTTGCTTGTATGTACATCATCTTATACCTAATGCCGATTGTTATCTCTTTGAAAATCCTCAAATGGCTCAGGCCAGCAATAATCCAGGTAGTACAGAACAACAAAATATCAATATTCAAAAAGCTCAAATAACAGCCATTATGGGTTACGCTTTGGCCGCTAGAAATAGCCCATTTAATTCAGTTGCAGACAATGAATCTGATAAGAAATCCAAATATTTAACTAGTGTTTTCTACGTTCGAAGATTTTTGACCGCCCGCTTGTTCAATCATTTAGTCGGTACTGAGAGAATATCATCGGAAGAAACTATTTTAAACATGATGCGGACATTTTATAATACAAATGAAGAGCAAGATTTTATACCTGTGCAGCAAGATGGTGATTCGGATGCATTTCAACCGTCAAGTGAAAGCCATGTAAATATATCTGGCTGTGTACAATTTACAACAGAGTTGAGGCAGATGTTTTCAAAGGCACCGCGATATTATCGTGAGTTCTTGGGTCAAGCTTTACTGCTAAATTTGGCATTTGTACGTTTGGTCTTGCTGCAAGATGCTGAAAGTATAGCAAATGTTGCTAGGGGTAATAAAGCAAAAATTGCTTTAAATGATAAGGTTTAAATTTAAGGCATTCCCTCGAATGGAGGCTGTTATTTTTTAACATAACTTCAAAATGTATGTATCTTTGTACATAATTTGAGAACATAGTTTGTAAGCAAACCTTAGTTAATGTTAAAATTTAAGGACACCAATTTTTGCGTTTAAATTGTTTTAGAAAAATTTCGCCTATAGAAAATTACATAAATTAATAAAATACTCTTCATTCTATAACGAAGAACAACTCTCGCATAGTTGTAATTATTTTGATCCTTGATTACAAAAAAATTATTAAATTTCAAATTTATAGACTTTTAAATATACTTCGGTTAAAGCTGCTAATATCCGTACACATCTTGCTTTATTGGAATTAATAACGGTACAGGATTGCGCGAGATATCAAGCCCTGCTGAATAGCAATATATAATATGGCACTGTCACACTGTACTGACAGTGCCGCCAGACTTACTTTTAGCCTCCCCGTCAAATGACTTTTCGATTATCGCCAAATGAGCCAAAATATTGCCAATATGTATAACACTGGGTCTTCATGTAGCAATATCGATTGAGGCAATTGTCGAATTTGATTGCATCCATAAAATTTCCTACGTGTAGACAGCGATTGTCATAAGTGCCAATCCATTGAGCAATGATTGCTGTGCTGATTGCTCGAGCAATTATTGCCAAGCAATATGCTGTCACTTTTGTTGTATTTTTCATTAATTTTTGCAAAACAGGAAAATATAAAAGTACATCATCCGAAAACATAATATAAGAAAAACTAATATTGGAAATATATATTTTGGGCAATACCTGCCCTAAGAATGTGTAAGAATTGTGGAAAAAATTGCCGTACGTGTTCGCCGCTTCAATCAAGAAGTAAAAAATTATTCTGCCGACGTTATTGCTTGCTCTCAGCAATGAAATTCCTACGTGAAGACCCAGTGTAATAATAAAACATTACATTAACAACAGTTCATTTATAAAAGGTACATACATATCGTCACCTTAAATGCAAACAGACTTTTATATTTATTACAGGAGAAACAAAAAAAAAACGTTTCAAAATCAATAAGAATAAAGTATTCTTGAAAATTTTCTTCGAAATTCACTTGTAGTATGGATACTTATGAGCAAGGTAGGGAAAAATTCTGCTCGCGAGAACAATTTTTATTAACTCGCTCGTTTTAAAATTTGTGCTCGCGAGTTCAAAATTAGACTCGTACTCCTTTTGTGCTCGACTCGTAAGCATTAAATGACTCGCCTTAAAATTTGTACTCGCGAGTTTTATTTTAACACTCGTAAGCACAAATTTTAAAAGAGTGCAAAACGAGCATAAACGAATTCAAAACGAGTAGTTATTACAAAAAAATTTTTTTGCTTATTCGAAAAAGTATATGTATTTATATGCGAATTTGAAAAGTATAGTACTTACAAATGCATATACATATATATAAAAATATATGTTATCATTTTCATGTCATGAGGTATTTTTCAAATGTTTTTAAGGCTTCTGCTTTATGAAAAGTTATGCAAATGCTTACCTGTCAGTATTAAAGTAAAATTTCAACATTGCGACCTATAGAAAACAGAATTTGAGCAAACAAAATTAATAAAACTCGCGAATAATTCTTTTTAACTCGACTCGCGAGTCGACTTTTATTTTGGACTCTTAAAATTTGAATTCTTCTCGCGAGTCCTATTTTCGATTCTCAAAAATTAAATGCGCTCGCGAGTTTTATTTTTTTAACTCGCGAGCAGACAAGAGTAGCTCTTTTCAATACAAAAAATAAAACTCGCTCGAATTTAAATCGTTTGCGAGCGAGCTTAATTCGAGCACTCTCCTCACTCTGCTTATAAGTTCTTAACCATTGATTTCCTTTTTATATACAGTGGAGGGTCGAAAAAGTTAAGTCATAGAAAAGTTAAGTATATGGAAAAGTTAAGCAGCTTTTATTCACCATTGGTGACTCCAAAAAGTTAAGTAATTCTGAACTTTTCTGAGACAATTTTTTTATATATAGTTTTTTTTTTCTTTCTAAGATGATCTCAACTTTTGTATGTAAATCCTCAATACATATTTATATATATAGTGAGTCATATACGCCTGTATACATGCAAAAATAAAACCGTTACCGTTATATATATATATTTTTTTAATTTTATATGCATAATGTAGTTGCTCTCATCAGTTGGTTGTAAAAGAAATTAGTCGTAGGATTTTTTTTTGTTCTGATTGCAACAATGTTAGCAGCAGGAAGCAAAAAAGGTTGTCAGTCGGCGAAAAATGCGAGATTTTAAAAAAATTATATGAAGGCGTTCAAAACAGTAATAAATATGTATGTATAAGTTAACGTATTTGTTAACTTGTTGGAAATTTTTTTAATTCACTGTATGAGTTTTTTTCTTTTTCTTGAGATTACATTTTGATTTAATTTTAGTAAATCACAACAGTTAAATAAAGGCAAAAAATTTAAATGAAATTGACTCTCAATGTGGTCTCTTCTTTTTAAATTTTCGTGTTATGTTGTCAAGTGAACTAACAAGTTCAGTTACAACATATCAACAAAAAAAAAAGTTAATATTGAATTTACTCTCTTCTTCTTTTACCTTTTTCGTTTTTTTTGTGTCAATCTAAATAACAGTTCAATTAAAACATTAAAGAAATTAATATTAAATTTACTCTTTTGTTCTTTTACGATTTGGTATTTTTGATACATGCTCTGTTCATTCATTAAAAGAATTCAGACAGTGATAATTGTGCCACCGATGAGAAAGTTTAAAATTAAATAAAAATTTTTAAGAAAAAGATCATTAGACGTATTGGAATTTTAAGTTAAAGCATTAAAGTGAAATAAGTTTAAAAACTTTAAAAATAATAAAACATTTAGACTATTCTAAGGTTCTACATAGTAGAAAAACAATGTTTCATTGACAAATTCTCCATGTTAAAACTTAATTAAAAATTCAAAAAATAAAATAAAAACATTTAGAACATTAAAATAACACAAGTTAAATAACTTTTAATAATAACACTGTGCTACAAAAGTTGAGAAAAAAAATATTCAGGGATTCTAATGTACCAATTCTGTTTTGTTGGAGTCCATGGATGACGAAAATACCGTTGGTTTTTTTAGGTCACTTCATAAAGTGATTTTATAACGGTAAATGTAGTGAAAAACGGGGTTTCTTATGTTATGTTGTCAAGTGAACTAACAAGTTCAGTTACAACATATCAACAAAAAAAAAAGTTAATATTGAATTTACTCTCTTCTTCTTTTACCTTTTTCGTTTTTTTTTGTGTCAATCTAAATAACAGTTCAATTAAAACATTAAAGAAATTAATATTAAATTTACTCTTTTGTTCTTTTACGATTTGGTATTTTTGATACATGCTCTGTTCATTCATTAAAAGAATTCAGACAGTGATAATTGTGCCACCGATGAGAAAGTTTAAAATTAAATAAAAATTTTTAAGAAAAAGATCATTAGACGTATTGGAATTTTAAGTTAAAGCATTAAAGTGAAATAAGTTTAAAAACTTTAAAAATAATAAAACATTTAGACTATTCTAAGGTTCTACATAGTAGAAAAACAATGTTTCATTGACAAATTCTCCATGTTAAAACTTAATTAAAAATTCAAAAAATTAAATAAAAACATTTAGAACATTAAAATAACACAAGTTAAATAACTTTTAATAATAACACTGTGCTACAAAAGTTGAGAAAAAAAATATTCAGGGATTCTAATGTACCAATTCTGTTTTGTTGGAGTCCATGGATGACGAAAATACCGTTGGTTTTTTTAGGTCACTTCATAAAGTGATTTTATAACGGTAAATGTAGTGAAAAACGGGGTTTCTTAGCTTTTCAGTTTTAAACAGTTGTAACTTCTTTGTTTCCCAACGGATTTCTTTTAACTTCTCGTTGGTTAAAAGGCTCGAATATTATCCTTCAATAAAGATATATTTTTTGTAAATCGACTAAGAAATGGCCAAGTTACAGTCGTTGAAGTGTACAAAAAACCAATTAAAAAAGTATTCTTTTGTTTTCTTCAGGCTATAAGTTGCTTATGAGTTACAAAAGAATACTTTTTAATGGATTTTTTGTACACTTCAACGACTGTAACTTAGCCATTTCTTAGTCGATTTACAAAAAATATATCTTTATTGAAAGATAATATTCGATTCTTTTCACCAACGAAAAGTTAAAAGAAATCCGTTGGGAAACAAAGAAGTTACAACTGAAAATCTAAGAAACCCCGTTTTTCACTACATTTACCGTTATAAAATCAGTTTATGAAGTGACCAAAAAAAACCAACGGTATTTTCGTCATCCATAGACTCCAACAAAATAGAATTGGTACATGAGAATCCCTGAATATTTTTTGTGTATCACAGTGTAATTAAACATTTGATAAACAAATTCTACATAGTAGAAAACCATATTAAATTATCAAATTCTACATGGTAGAAATAAATATTTACTTAATGAATTCTACATAGTAGAAAATATATTTCATAAACACAAAATTATTATATTATAAAAGAACTTGTGAAAGAATTTTATATTATAAAAAGAAATGTTGAACTTGTGAAAGAATTTTTACCAGGAAATATTATAAAAAAACTAAACCAATTACAATCGTCCAAACCTAACGAAGTGTAAAAAATTAAGGACATTTAAACTCTTAATACGTAAAATTAATGAAAATTTAATTAATGACTATTTATGTAAAGCTTATGAAACATAAATATTTAACATTAATATTTTGAAAATAAAACCCTTAAAAACAAAAATCTTTGAGAAGCATTTAACTGGGAAAGTGGAAAAAATTAATTTATACATGTACATATATACATATGTACATATAATTCTAATTGGCAATTAAAAAATAAATAAACAATGTACAAATACACATATCGCTCATTTGCTTCAATAGCGGCACAACTCGAAAAAACTAGTTTTGCAGAAAACGCGTTTTAAGTTTTCAATTTGCATACAACTCAATGGAGATATGAAAAAAAAATCTTCTCTCAGGAGGTGATGGTACAAGCTATTTGTATGAAATTTTTACACAAGACAAAATACGAAATGCCGAATCTTTCTGCATTATTAACTCAAAAAACCCATTTTTTGAGTTATGCCACTATTGAAGTAAATGAGCGATATAACCTCTTGAATTTTTCATATTACGGAAAAGTTAAGATTTCGGAAAAGTTCATCAC